>VAHH01000488.1:0-29409 GCA_013357305.1 Radopholus similis | reverse complement strand
AATCGCTTCGAAAATATTTACAATTTTTTCATAATTGACTAGCCCCTTTTCTATATTTTTCCCATCCTGTGAAATGGAGTATACCAAACCAGCTAGATTTTAAAATGCTAATGCTCATTCATCAAAATGCCAAAATTAGCAAAACCCAAAAACAGAAAAGCGATTCTGCGTACAACCTAAAAGCCTAAACTAGGTATAGCAAGCACTACCTCTCTCTAGGTTCAAAGCATAGATGTTAATAGTAATGGAATAATGAAAAATAAATGAGAATGAAGAATATACTTTAAGAAAATATCACGTGGGACATACTATTACCCAGTTGACCTGCCCCTCTGAAATATGATTTGTATCACTCTTATCAGTTATCAATTATCATTATGTATTAAGTTATGTATCATTTTTTCCAATGGAATGCATCTTCACAATGTGAATGAGAGTAAAAATTGAGTACTTGATGAAAAATCAGATATATGATAAAATCTATGATTTTTATGATAAATGGTTGTCAGATTCGTGATCAGCGTATGATTTTACCCCTAAATGGTGATTTTTGTGTAAAAAAATGCATTTTTTGGTTGGGACCCGAATTCGTCATGATTGCCTGCTCTCCATTAGATTGCAACGATTGAATTTGCACGAGCTCTCAATCGTAGTCTGAATCAGCACATGAAACATATGCATATGGATTCAAATCATTTTTACGTTTTTACCCTATTATGTAACTAGTTTTGTATTTTTTATAGCCTCATATATAAAAATGGGCGGAGAACGGAGAACAATCCAGCAACAGCAATAAATCTAAAAGACGACAATGACAAATGAAAGTAGTAAAAGTAAAATCGGGGGCACGTCACCACCACACGCATCAGTGAAGACTCCGTCCCCCTTCCCGGATGCATAAATTTACATCGGAAACAAATGGGTGAGTGTCGACGATGCTTAACTCCATTCATTATGTTGCATAATCTAGGCATTTTGATCTCTCCAGTTCCGTTTGAGTGCGGTTATAAATACAAAGGGGATTAATCCCCACTCTCGCATTCTCTGGTGTCTATTAAGTAACAACCCCCAAAAATGCCTCAAATTTGCAACGTATTCACGCTGCGAGTGACTTTTTTGATTGTATCTGCCTCTTTATTTCTACTCTCCTTCCTGCTCAATCTGAACATCTTTCTGTTTGGAAATCCGTCGGTTAGACTAAAAACCTAAAAACACCTTTCTGATGTCAAATTCCCTTCGATAGTTATGGACAAATCAGCAAACGGGAGAGCAATTGAACTGTATGAGGAATGCACCCAGCTTCCAACAGGCCATGGATCTGCAACAACAGGGTCTCGCAGAACTGCGCTTGACCAACGGAAGTGTGAATCTGCGCGGCACTTGGAAACTGATCCAACGGCACTTCAATGTGGGACCAATTCGAACATATCTACCGGAACACTGAATACCTCAGACAATTTGGGGAGAGCAATTCGCCCAAATGCGCGTGCATCAGCTCTATTCGGACGGTGAGGAGCGCAAGTACTTTGCCGCGTTCTCACCTAGTCTGCGTTTTCCGCGCACTTGCAACGTCGTCACGTTGGGCAAGCAGCTCAGCCATCCATTGGTGTTGTTCACAATACTATTTTCGCATCCAGGGGTCGGCCACTCGGTCTGGGCGGAGCGCAACCTGAGTATGCTGTATCCAGAGTGCCGATTCCTGGCGGCTGACCCCTCGCAAGATATCAACGCCGAACTAGTCAGGGAGATGGGCGGCACTTTTGTGCACGCGGCCGTGGGTGGGAAGAGTGCGAAGGGGCAACCGGCGAACGTGTGGGAGAAGGACATCGCACTCACCAGGCATGCCGAACGAAAATCGGTCACCCAACTGGGCATTGTGGACTTCCTGGAAGTACATCTCGGCGACAAATCGGAGCTGGACCTGATGCTGGTGGACGTGGAGGGCGCCGAGTTCGGCATTCTGGAGCAGATGGTCGGTGCGTGAACTAGTCGATTGGACGGCAGCCAACCAATTCCATCTATCCCCTCGCACAGACAACCCGCATTTGGTGCCGCTGCCCATCTGTCAGCTGAACGTCGAGGTCCACCACCCCGACTACTTGATCGCCAAATACACCCACCAGCGCTTCTTTCGCTACTTCGATCGCCTAATGCGCTCAGGCCGCTACGCACTGTTGCACACGGATGTGTACGAGGACGCGCAACTTCTCTTCTTGCGCCTGTTCCTCGTAAATGTGGTCGACGAGAAATGCACGCGAAAATTCCTCTGCTAAAGCCAATCAAAGAGAAATCTCAAAAAGACGAAAATGAACGGTTCTCTTGGCAAACGTGGATCACTTCTTGGGTTAAAAACTTATTGAAATGTGCATGAATTGATTCCCGCACAAACCGCTCCCCGGTGCGTTGATTTCCCTTGCTGGTTTGACGCGGAAGAAGTTGAACATTGCTCCGTGGAAAGCGGAAAAGGGCTCTACTCTCGCTGCGCAAACGCTTTCTGGCGCTTATCACACGTCTCGTGTGCCCTCACCACGACCGCAGCCATCCATCATCCATGCGCACTTTTTGCCTACAACTTTCGCCTTCCATGGAAAAAACAGGATTCTCGCGAACAAACAGAAGATGCCCTATTTAGCGGCAGCTGCGCCTCCGATGGTGCTTCATTTGTCCTCCCATTCCTCCGTCAAAATGCGTCAAGCTCTCACTGGTCCTCCTGCTCGGTCTCTTGGCACTGGCCAACGCCATCGGATTGCCCGGCGGCGGAGGAGGGGGCGGGGGGAGCTGCTGCTGTTGTGGGGGCGCCGCCCCTCCGCCGCCCCCGCCGTCCAGCTGTTGCGGCCGAAGAAAGCGAGGCATTCTGAACGCGCTGCTGGAGTTCGACCAACGCCTGTCCTGCTGCGCGGCGACCGGCCGAAAGCGGAGGTCCACCGGAGAAAAGGCAACCGACCACTTTGGGCGGACTTGAATTTGCAATTTCTACCTTCAGCCCCAGAAGCGAACGGAGTTCTACCCGGTCAGCCACTTTGGCGCAAATGTCTTCCACTGAAGGGCTGCAGTGAAGCGAAAACGAAGCGAAGTTGCAAGGAATATTTATTTGGAATTGTAACAGTTGTGCTGTTTTTGCGGTTTTCGGAGAATAAGCATTACCACAAGTCCAGTTTTGGTGAAAAGTAAAGGTCTTTTCCCGTCTCTCATCGCCAATAAATCTCCCGCCCATTCCGCCAGAACGACTTCCAGACTCCCCAAAGCCAAAATGCACATCTCAAGTCCCGGTCCCATTTTCTTCCCATCCGCATTGTTCGCAGCGGAACAGTGTGCCTGTCCTGTGGATGGCCTAAATAATCGGATGAGGAGACAGATATTGGATATTACGATATTAGTACTTGTCTGCCAGGTCCGAGGGAGAGCTACCATAATAGCAGAAGCGAAGAAAAGAAACACATCAGACACACCTGCTGAGCAGTACTGAGATAATCAAATGGGCGCAAATTCGATTCTTGATGCACAATGATGTTGTTGCCTTTTGGCATTTGCGCCAAAGCACCAATTCAATTCCGATATTCAATTCCATTCGCGAAATATGTAATTAATTATTGGTCTTTTCCCCTTCTGTTACTCCCAGCTGCTCTCTCCCAAAAAGTGGCTAATTTGTGCCTTCGGAGAAAACGAAACACGGGAGCAGCTTGAAATAGATTTGGTTTGTCCCCAAGGATCAGCCAGCCGATCTATTGATCCCCCGTGTTGTTGGACTCCGCTGCCAAACCTCATTTCGACCAAAATTACATCAAGGGCGTGCATATGACTTTTTTCATTTGCCCAAACACACCCACTATTGACGCACTGTTCCCGCTGTTGTCCTCACTCGCTTTGCCCCCCGATTTCCGAAAATGAACGAGTTCTGGCCCTGGCTGGTTCTGGCCGAGTTCGTGCTGATTCTGGGGGTCAGCCTGACCAGCACCCTGCTCTTCGGACGCGCCCTCCTGCTGCTGAGGGCCCTCTCCCGCGACAAGCACTTCCAGATGGCGCCCTCTTTCGTCGCCTTCATGGCTGAGATGGCCGTCCTGAGTGCGGCCCTGCTGGCCGGCAGTGCCGCGATGGTGTTCCAGTGGCGTCCAGAGGGCTACGCCAGCACCGACCTGGTGTTCTGGGCGGGCCTTCTGGGCGGCTGTCTGCTCCCCGCCGTCCCGATGGGCGTCCTGTTCCTCTCGCTGGACCGCATCTGCATCCTTTGCTGCTCGCACATCCGATTGCTCGGCAAAACCGGGAAGAGGGCACTCGGCGCCCTGAGCGTCCTTTCGGTTGGCGCAGCCTTCCTGGTGCACGTGAGCCTGAACGTCAGGCACCAGCTGTTCGACCTGGACGACGACCGTTCGCAGAACAGTGAGCCCAAAGCAACTCATTCGGTTGCATTCGCATTTCAGCCTGCTGGACGTTCGCCTGTCTGAGCGGCGAGTTCACCATCTCCATCTACGCCGTCGACCGCATCGCGGTCGCCGTGCCCAACTTCGCCGCCTCCGTGGCGCTTCTCACCCTTTTGAAGCGAAATCCCCGCAACAACGCCCAAGTGGAGGGCAGCAGCCAGTGGAAGGAGGTCGGCTAGCAAAACGATTTGACGCAACTTTTACACTCGCAGGGCGACAAAATCGCACTTTTCACGGCCATCCTGCTGTTCCTGTTTGACCTGACGCCGTCCATCGCAAATATCATGGCCACTTACGTAAGTGCTTATTTTCGTTCACTCCAAGTGGCTTTTCGCAGGCATTTGCCACTAATCTGTCCACTCTGGTCGGCCCCTACCGCCAGCTGGTCGGCTCGCTGAACGCCCTCGGCTGTGCGCTAATCTACTGGCGATTCTCAGAACGTCAGTGGAGACAGCGGCGCCAAATAGCGGCGCTGGAGCTGGCGCAAAGAGGCGAGAGAGTGGCGGGAGTGCTTTTTTCGGATTAATTTACGCGTTTTCAGAAAAAGAAATTCGAGCGGCCAAACTTTCCCGGCAAAAGGCGCTCTCGTCCCCGCCAAGAGTGCAGTTTACAGGACTCGGGCACATTCCGGAAAAGTCTAATCCGCCGTCTGGCGCCAACCTGCCGCCCCTCCGTTCCCCCCTTTCCGCGGAATCAAGACTAGTGACTGACTGATGGATGAGTGGGCCGGAGGACGGTATGCGAAAGCTGAAGCACCACTCCGCCCGAGCGTGCTGTGTTCTGTTCCATCCGATTTCTTTGCCCTTTCCTCCCAATCCCTTTCTCCTCGCCCTTTTGTACAAATGCTTTCCGCCAAATGGGTTCGACAATTTTCAAAGTGTAATGGCCAATTAGGCGCATACAATTTTCTGCGCGATTGGCTTGAAAAACTCCCTCGCCGTTCGCCAGCTCATTAGAGGCGTCCATCTTCCGTGCCGCGTAAACAACACAATTCCGGCTACCGCAGTGATCAGCAGGCAGAGGCGAGAAAAAACAAAGAAAGTGCCTAATTGGCGGCCGCAACGGCAGATTGGAGGTGCGGGGTGATGGCATTCCCCGGAAAAGGTCGGCCTGGGGCCGTGTACGGTGTGTGTTTCGCCGAAGGCCTCCAATTATGCCAACGGCAGGGCGACTTTTTCGGTGGAATTTGCGGGGGCTAGCGCAGGAAAGGAGCTTGCAGGGGATGGGCCGGATGTGGCGAATGCCACCGAAATGCGGGGAAAAACTGGCAATTACGGGCGAATGCCCCGCTCATAAACAGCGGCAGCAATGTGCCATTTCCAGGGCCTTTCGCCCACCGGCAGTGCGCATCACAGCCACACGCATAAATGGCACATCCCTCGAAATAGCGCGCAGAGGCAGGCTACAATTTGGGCGGTACTTCGCGAAAGGGCTGTGCCGCGATTGGGTGGCGAATCATCTTGCCGACCCAAAATGCCCGAATCGCGGCACCGCCCCTCCAGCGGGTCGTTCGTTTGCCACTCGGCAGGAGCCATTCGAGGGGGGGGGGACAGCCTTGCGGGAATGGGCGATGAGTGTTTGTGTGTGTAATTGCACACCGCCGGGGCCCAGGGCGGTCGCCCCGAGACACGACCCGCTTCTGCTGGGGTACCTGTTCCCCTTTTGCGGCGTCATCTCTGTTTGCCTCGGGGGAAAGGGCGCCCCAGGGAGTGAGTAAGTGTCCTCTTTCGCGGCCTATTCGGCAAAGTTCGCTGTGGATTGCTGTCGTCCCCCGAGGGATTTGCCAATTTGCAGCGGCAGTCTGAGTTCCACTTACGCAGTGCGCCAAATTGGGCTCAACGCGCGATACGGAGAACGGGGGATTGGCTGCATGCACGATAATTGTGTTTATCGGCCAGGCCCGTGTTTTCCAGCGAACTTTGCCTCCACTCCCGACGCTAATGGCGCAAATGGGCAGGCAGCACATTGTGCGTTTCCGCTGCCCAGGTGAATGGAAATGCCCGATTACGTCGCCATTTCGGTAATTTCGAAGTAAACCAGACGTCGAAATCCCGAACTTTTTTGGAATTTTGAGCCCGCCTAAACGTGTTTACCGGATCCATCCGTTTCGGGCCCAAATAAAAGCGTACATCCGTGGACCGCTTAAAATTAAAAAAGGGAAAAGAGGCTTTTGCAAAGGCGCATTCCGGGAGACTAATTTCGAAGAGTGGCGGATGGATGATCTCCCCCGAGTGCGATCGGGGAATGAAGCCGAGAGGAATGCGCACAGTTGGGGACGGGGACTGTCCTCCACAACTCAGAAACCCAGGTTCCCCTGGGTCCGCGGTCAAAGAGCAAAGACACTTCTGCTCGGGGAGTGGGTAAGGGCCAAAATACGCGGGATTATCGGTTGTTTTCGCCCATTGTTTGTGTCCATTCCTTTCGCGCTTTTTGACCCCGGATTGATGTGAGGCCACGTTCTGTCGAAAGCCCTTTTTGCGAAAGCAAATTTGGCGGCTGTCAGAAGTCCCTCTTGTTCCTGTATTTGCAACAGGCCAAATCCGCTAATTGCTTCTGCATCCGGGTATTGCCGCGAACAATTATCCGGATTAAACGCAATTGCCTTTTCGAATGTGCGGAGGAGTTCCGCTAATTGGGAGGGATTGGACGTGGCACACCTAATTAGCGCCAGGTGGATGGATTTATCCGTTCGCACTTGCCAACTGGGGCCGGGGAGCGAGTGGATGGTGCGCGTCTCCAAGGACTCCCCCACTGCGCAGTCACATGTTGCGATTGTGTTCCCTCCGCCCGGAAGCCGCCGAATAATCCCAAGACGGACGACGCACTTCTGGCACTTGCTTCCGCCTTCCAGACTCATCCCACTCGCTACAACGGCCACTTCCTCAGTCGAAATCTGGCGCTGGATCCCCAGTGTGGTGTGGTGCCCAGTCCACTCTGGTCCGCTGCCGCGCGCGGATTAGCGCCCACTCCGGCGCAAATTGTACTCGCCGCCTCCCCGAGGGGCGGGGGGAGGAGTTTCAAACCAGCGACGAAAACACCCATCCACACGCGCATATATTGGCCGCCGTTTGGCCGAATCGGCACCAGTTCGGCCATTTCTGGGCACTTGGGCAGTGAGGCACTATAATGCCCAGCGCAATCTTTAACGCGGTAAACGGTCCTCCCTCCTGTTCTGGGAATCCATCCACCTGCCGCGCTGCTCTGCTCGCACTTTGCTCCCCGAATGGGTTGTGCGCAATGCCAATTAGGTGTGAGAGGTAGGGAAAACATTTGCCTGCACAAACACAAACACGAGACCCGCGCGCCCATATATAACAGCGGCGGCAAAAGCAGCTCCCATTCAGATCCCTTACTCCACAAGAAAGAAGAACTAGTCCCGCAAAATGCCGTCCCTCACTGTCAACAACAACACTTCTGCGTCCGCTGCTGGCGCCAAGAAGACCGCGATGCAGTTGCTGCTGTTATGCTGTCTGCTGTGCGTGTGCTGCGCCAGCGCAAGAACGGCGCACAAGCAGGAGGCGGAGGTGGTCTCGATGCTCGGCGGTGAGCAGTTGCCAATCACTGTGTTCCATCCAATTCATGCAGGCAAATTGCTGTTGGCCCCTTCCGCGCGCAGAAAGGCTTCGGCGGCCAGTGTCTGTGCGAAGACGACCGACCGAAATGCGACAGTGCTCCAGTCGCTGAGTAAGTTGGAAACACCGAAAGCCCCTTTTGGACACATGGATTAGACGCAAATGGACGGATTTTCAATGAAAGCTTCAAAGACAGCTTTGAGAAAATGTGTTTTCGAGCGTCCGGAAGTGCGTAACCAGCAGCCAGCGAGCCCAAGTGGGCTCCTAATCCGCCCTCATTTTTTTGCACCGGAAATGTTTTCCCCCTCCAGGCAAGTCCACGGGCCTTCCCGTGCTCGTGCATCCGGAGTCGCGCTTCAAGGTCGTCTACTGCGAGACTGACGCTGCGAATGCCCCGGACAGCCAGGAGGAGGGAGAGGACAGCTGCGCAATGGGCTCCAACTGCGCCAACGTGTACCGTAAGTGTCCGGCACTCGGACGAATGCACACGCATTCATTCGTTTGGCCCCAGGCTGGGAGAAGGCGCTGGTGCACCCGCCGAACACGCACTTCATGCAGTACGACCCGATGGCCACCCTGAGCGACGAAGTGCTCGTGCCGGTGAACTGTCTGTGCGTGCTGAACTGGGCCACCAAGTTCAACGGACAGGGCCCCATCGTGATGGACTGAGGAGCGCAGGACGGAGGGAGGTCCTGCCCGGAGGGTCAGAATGGAAGAGATGAGATACGCAAACACATGCATATTTTCGTTCATTTGTCCGTCGCACTGGTCCGAGAGTGCGGCACAGACCCCATATTTCGAGAAATCCACCTACCCACCACCAGCCGCAATCTCATCACATCTCAAATATTTTTCTTCTTTCCTTTCTCCCCCAAGCCAAAGCAGACCCTCTGACAATAAACTTTCTTCCGTTTTCGCCAATTGAATGTGTACTGTGTATTGTGCTGTGAAGTGAGTCAGAGGAGGAAATGAGAATCCGTTCCCAATTGTGCGCGGGCTTTACTGAGAAGAGGGCTGGGCGGATGACGCAAGCCAAGTGCCAATTCCGCCACATTCTTTGCCATCACCACCTGCTCGTTTTACCGCGTGCCAAAGTGCATTTTTGTGTGCGAATGTTAATTGAAAACACGCGTAAAGCGGAAAGCGATGAGCGCACGAGTCCGTTGTTTTGTGGCCTTTTAGGTCAGCGATTCTTGTTATCATTTGCGGACACGTGGTTTCGCCACTGTTGTCGTGATTCCTCCACAGTTGGTGTGTGTGCCCACGCAAAGGCCCCTTCCGGGTAATTGTTGTTTTGGACGTGTCAGCTGCCAGCGGCCGAACGGAGGAATGAATGAATGCCCAGTGAATCAGCAGATAGATGTAGATATTTTCGCGCACTAATTGGTTGCGGGGCTGACCGGAATAAGCCACACAAGCAAGGTAATAACAGCAGGCGAGTGAGCAAACCGCACAAGAAGTGCCCGGGAATGAACCCTCTGCTGGGGTCAGAAGGACAAAAGGGACGGAAATGCAATTACTTGATCGGCCAATGCAGCTTATTATTGCAGTTAACAGGGAATGGACGTACATACAATACATAAATAATTTGATATTTCCGCTCGCACTCTTTAGATTCCGATAATTTAGCCATTTTGCAGCCCACTGGGCCCTTCCAAGTGCACAAATCAAATCAATAATTTCAACTGTTGAACTGAGCGTGTGTGTCTATTTCGGGTCGAGTAGGTTGACGGCATTTCTATTTCCATAACAAAGCTTGCACGAAATGGCGTGCGTGCTGCTCAAATGAATATGGCGTGCCAACAAGTGTGTGGCTCGCCCACAAATGGATGCATTGCATAGCCAATGCGGCAGCGGAAATGGCAAACTACGCGCACAATGTGCCGAGCAGTAGCAGGAGGCGCAAAAAGCAAACCGTAACCAGGTCTAAATATCACCGACTTGAATGGGGAAGCAATTGTACGACGGCGGTCTTCAGGCGATGCAGTGGCACTAGGCACTAGGTACAATCTGGAATCTGCCTCTGCGGGGTCACGGCAGCAGATGATACAATTAAAATACAATGCAATCAATATTCACTAAGCAACCTGCAGCTGCTGACGCGTGACCGGCGATTGCGTCGTTTCCCGTCCAATAGTGGCCAATTAATTCCTTGGGCCGGTGCAAGAACCTGCAAATGCAAATGCCAATTAATGAAAAGGCACGGGGCAAATAGGCAAATTTGTTTGCAGAAAATGAATGAATGCCCCACAATTCTGGTCAGGCAAAAATGGAATGTATAATTACTTAATTACAATGGTAACGGTGAAAACGGTGTTAAAAATTAAAACAACGAGAATGGTGGGGACGAGGGGGCCTTTAGGTAGAATTCTGCATTGGCCCGGTTAGATTTCTACAAACTATCAATAAGTTCACTTTTTGAGTTCGCATTTCACTAGGTATTACTCCAACCCGACGGATGTTGCCCCTTCTCGTGAGTGATGCAATTATCCGCGTTGACAATGTCCTTCCAGTTAATAACCCAAATATGGAGATAATCATTAATCAATAATCAGTACAGAAGTGATGCAAAATTATTATGTTATATTTATTACTTCATTTTGCAAGTCGAACGAATGCAATGTTTATCTTTAGTTTCGACGAAAGCGAAACAGAGCAAAGTTTGAAATTGGAGTGCAGACTGGCTCTGGACCTCCCAGGTTCTCCGATTGGTGGTCGCCAGCCAACTCTCTTTGCCGTAAAGTTATACGAGCGCACTTTGTATTTTATATCTCGTGGGCGCTTGCCTTTGGGCTTTCCTGGAATGCAAAAAAACCACAGCAGATACTTTAAGGTTTGGTATTTTTGGGGATAAACTGTCCACGTGAAGGATAATAAATAATAATGGTGTGGTGGGCGATAATGCATAATGGCTCTGGGCTTCCTGCATTTTGGACTTTGTGGTGGGGAAAACGAAAACAGGATTAGGACGCCAACGCCATCCTGGGAAACATGCAAAATAAATTAAAGGCAAGTAAGGCTGATGAAATGAGAAAGGATGAGGAGTAGGATTGGGATTGGGATGAAGACTGAAAAGGGGAGCAGAAAATAAAATAATAAAAAATATCTAGTAAAAGCACAGTGCAAATCATTATTTTAAAATTTAAATTTTAAACACCTACTCTTTGCGCAAGTGTCCTCCCGAACTCCGTCCAAAACAAAGGAATTTTCGTTCTCTCTTTACAAAATCCAAATTTGGCCTCGTGCCCTTTCTTTTTTTGTGAGAAGTGAGAACTGAGAACATGCAATCGTAAACGACTGTTTACACAAGTACATTCGATGGCCGCTTTTTAGCCAGCGTTAGCCATTGGTTCTGAGGCCACAACAGCCCACATTCACGTGTTCACCGTACACCCAACCGCCAATCTCTGCGTGCAACCATGTTTTCTCGGCCTCAAAGGGGCCGTAATGATGGGTCCCACTGGCGGGCGGAGGGATGCACAAGTGCCTGGGCGGAACGCAAATTTCTTCGCCTAATTGGTTTGCCTGCGGACTTTCGGTCTTTTTACTCCTCAAGTTTAGAGCACGGCGCTGACTATTTATTGACTGGGTTGTTGCACTCCCCGCACCATTCTCAAACCCACATTCGCCAAAACTAGCTGCTGTTCCCCCCAATCAGAATGCGCCACAACAGCCAACAACAGATGCTGCCTCTTGTGCTGATGGTCTCCATTCTCGCGTTGACTGTGGACGGACTCGAGTCGGCGGAAGACGGGGGACAACTCACTGACCCTGACCCGACATCCACCACTGCCACTGTGTTCTCCCCCACCGTCTGCACCATTCGAGTCCAAAAGGTGACAAACAGACAGATGCATATTTAAATGTTGGTGATAAAGTTGTGTGTCCTGTTCAGGTTGAGAAGTTGCATGGTAAATGTGTGCAGGTAAAAGGCAGCATCAACGCGTGCACGACGGACCAGTTTCTGGACCCAACCAATGAGGATTGTGAGGATGAAATCACAAAATCCACATCCTTTGAAAACAATGCATAAACTATTTGTCCGGTGGATCTCCCCCTTCAAAGATATTTGTGCGCCGTAATAAACCTGGTAGCTAGCATATACCTAGTACGTAGTGGTGTGCATTCCACATCCGGTTACTCCGCCATACGCATCCCTTCGGCACTGCCCCCCGTTTTGTGTGCCATTTAATTGTCAAAGAGTGCTGTGTCCAACTGAGCAAAATGAACAGAATGTTGATTGCATCCACTAAACGGAGTATCGGGCGACTGGTCCGTTCCGACAATCAGTTGAGCGGGGTCTCCCACTTGTACTCCACCGATTTGAACTCCCAGCGCAGAGGATGTCCAAAGTGCGGCACTGTGGCAGCCTGCAAACGATTCACTTGGCATTCGTTGCTTTCTCAGCTACCAAGTCGGTGGTGGTCCAGTCGAATGCGGGCACACTGTCGTAGGTGGGCCCGCTCCACGCGCGGAATTGCATCTGCTTGGCCAGCGCATAGTTGGTCCCCTGGGCGTCGAATGATTTTGGGGGACCAATCGGGCACTGCCCATACCTTGTAGTCCAGCGCAGCGTGGTTAACGTGGCCCATGCCCGGCAGCGGGAAGGTCCCGTTGGAAGGGTTCAGGTCGCCTCGAGCGGAAATCGCTGAATGGAATGGAGAGTTGTGATAGTTGTGATCAAACGGATGGCTCTAAAACATGACACAAAATCTTAATCCATTCGGAGTTGACCAAAAACAGTATTTAATCCGATCTGACACACACAGGAGTGACTGATTACTGATTAGAATTAGTGTACTTACTAAGCGTTCAAATTGGGGGAAGT
Source organism: Radopholus similis (assembly GCA_013357305.1). Lineage (NCBI taxonomy): Eukaryota > Metazoa > Nematoda > Chromadorea > Rhabditida > Pratylenchidae > Radopholus > Radopholus similis. Next base: position 16,591 of record VAHH01000488.1, on the reverse strand, counting down.
TAAAATTGCATTCTTGGGACCCAGGCGGCCAGTTAGCGGCAATTGCCGATTTTATCTGGCAATGTTTCCCGTTAATTGCCTGCTTCTGCCGTGTACGGGGGCGTACAGTTGCACCGGCTGAACTCCTCGTGAGTGTAGTCGTTGTAACTGAATGCTTAGTGCCCACTCCCTTCAGCATTTGGCAGCACTCACCGCATCAGCTTGGTCAGCGAGTCCAGGTCCACCACTTTGGAGTGGTTCCGACCGAATATCTTGGCCCGCGGGCAGTTGGCCCAGCTGAACCAGTAGAAGTCCTTGCCCTGCAAACAAAGCACCATCAACACAACATTTGGCCGGCCACTCGCCTTCTGCTCGAATCCGCTGAGCACACTGGCCTTCTTGAAGAAGGGGATGTTGTAGCTGGCGAAGTAGCCCTTCTCCTTCAGGTACTGCGTCAGATCCTGGTAGAACGTTTTCCCTCTGAATGGCGCTTTCACAAAGGCAGCCCGATCACGAAACTTGCGGCATTTGCTCGAGCACGTAGAGCAGCCCGTAGTTGGGCAGCTCCTTGCCCGGCGTGAACTTGTTGTAGTCGAGCACTATCCACTGGTTGTTGTACGTGCCGGAGTTGTAGCGCCGGAACACGTGGCACCACTCGCGTCCGTTCCGTGCCAGCTGGTTGGCCACAATGGCCCGCACCCAGCATTGCAGCTGAACAAAGGTTCCGGTTCAATTTCGTGCGCAAACAAACCTGGCCCTGGGGCCTGATCATGTCCAGAATGGAATTGTTCCACACGTGCACGGTGGTCTCGATGGCAGCCTAAAGGCATGCGGACCTTGATGTCCGATTCCGAGACTTCCACCGACCAATCCAGAGCTGAGCAGCGCAAAGTCATCCGACGAGTACAGCATTCCCGGGTAACCGGAGAACGTGGTGGTGTGGCCGGGGAACATTTCGCGGTCTTAGAATGGGCTTGGGTGGACAGAACCCGGCCAACGGGCATACCATATCCCATTTTGTAGAGTTTGAGCACTCGGAGCAAGTTCTGGAAACCGGACATGGTCACCTGCGAGATGAACAGATCGCTGTTGTTCGGGGCCACCTATGCATGGGGATTGGGATTGGGGAGGCCTGTTCCAATGGGTCGGAACCTTGACCAGGCCGGAGCACTTTCCCCCCACAATGCCGTCCTTCTCCACCGGGTCCTTGGTCTTGTTGAACTTGGTCTCCAGCTCGTAGAAGTCGCCTTTGGCATTTTTCTGGGTAAATCACGGAATGGATAAGAGAGACTTGCCGTTGGAATTGATCTGTGGACAAGGGAGGGGTTCAGGGGCACAAAACGGCGCTTACCATCAGCACGGGGTGGATCTCCCACAGGATGGTCGGGTCGAAAGCCGCTCCCTGGTAGCCGTGCCACACCCCTGTCATCTGCATGTAGGCCAGTTTCACCTGAACCCGACGCCTTTATTGGCCTCCGATTGGAGTCCCGACTGACCGCCTGCCAATACGGATCGTCCAGCGGCGCTTTCTCCACGCGTCCCTTCACGTACTCCAGGTTCTCCGCCATGTAGGCCTTCAGACGCGAGCAGTAGCCCTGGAAACCCTTGCAGTACTGGTCCACTGTGTTGGCCATGGCCAGCTGCATCACGCGACGCGTCAAAATGCCTTAATCGAAACAATGCACAGAAACCGTTTTTGGGCGGAAAGAAGGACCTTCCAGCAGACCGGCGGAGTAGGCCTGCATCTCTGGGTCGTACTCGGGCTTCGTTTCAATCTGCGTCGGAAATGGGTGAATGGGGCGGGGCGTTCGCTCAAAAGGCACCTCCAGATAGGACCACCCGGTCGAGTTGATGGAGTTCTTGAAGCGGCCGACAGCCACTGGAAGGGTGGGGATTGGGATTGGGTCCGCCCTTTCGGCGGGGCCTGCCTTGGTAGCGACAGTCGAACCCGTCCACCACGGTGGCCACCCCGTCCACCATGCACACCATTTTGTACGTGTAGTCGCTGTCCAGTCCGAGGACCTCATCGCTGTTCGCCTGAACCTGTGGTTGGTTCTTTCATCGGTCCGTTGGCCCCGTCCCCACGCTGGCGGTGGCCGCCCACTTCCAGAAGCTGGGCAGCCGACCTAGCGCGCTCCCGCCGCCCAGCAGAGCAACTTATAGGGTCGAACAAACCGGTGTAGGCAAGAAAAACGGTCCCTACCCAGCACCAGTGCGGACAACCAGCAGCAACGGCGCACTATCATTTTGGGCAATTGGGTGGAGTGAAATGGTCCACTGGGGAGAGGCGAATTTCCCATTCGAACGATAAAAGTGCCCCACTGTCCGCATTTTGTGGTTTGCTGATAAGAAGGGGAGGGAAGGGGAAATGGGCGACTGATAAGTGATAACGAGGCAAAGTGGAAGGGAGGAACGCCCAACCAATGTGAAACGGTAAACGAAAAAAGAATAAAGGGGCAAAATCGCAAAAAGTGAGCAAATTATCGGGTTTTTTAGGGTCATATTGGATGTTGCGCCCAATACCCCGAGTACTGGCCAAATAAAGGACTAAAGCTGGTGCACTAACCATTCATTACACATGTTTTGGGATGCAACAACATGTGTCCATGTTGCGTCGGTTTGTTGAAAGGCGCAAGCAAAAACAAGTTCCCCGTCGGCCCAGACACGGCTATTAGGTCCAATTCCTGGCGGTGGGCAGTCTGGCGGAATGGGAATGCAATTATTCGACTTTCTTTTTGCAATTTTACAAAAAGTGAGTCCGAGTCTCGACACTGCGATGGCTTAACGCTGGAATGGGGGTTGGGAATTTGGAGGCTGTTTGGGGCTGGGCGGGAGTGTGCGGATTGTAATGTCCCATTTGGGGTGGCAACACGCGCCTTGATGTGCCGGTATAAAAGGTGGGCCGGACGGGGGACGGGCATCCACCGATCATCCACCGCAGTCTCAACAAGAACCAAACACTCTCTTCCACCAAGCAAAGCAATGGCCCGTCTCAGCCTGTTCCTGTTCGCCGCCTTCGTGTGCCTGTTCGTCGTGTGCAGCGCCTCCGGTCCCTTCGACGTGGTGCCCCCGCCTCACCCGGTGGAGGTGGTCCCTGTGGCGCCTCCGCCAGTGATCGTCAAGAAGATCATCGCACGTGAGTGACGGCCACAAGTGCCACAGGCAATGATGATTGATTCCCTCCTCAGCGGGCTACGGCTATGGCTACGGCTACGGGGGCTACGGGGGCTACGGCCACTACGGCTACGGAGGAGGACCCTTCTGGCGCAAGTAGAGCAAAGATTAGGGGGGAACGGTCGCGGAGGAAGATGTCTGTCTTTCATCGAAAAAGCAACGTGACAGAGTGATCTTTTTGCATTTTAAAGCAAAGGGGAATAAATCAATAAATAAATCCTGTCCCTGTTGTCCCCCTTCCTTCTCCCATTTCCATGAGCACATCCCCAACATTTGTGCTATCAATGGCATATTTCCTTCGGCCGATTCATTCGCGAATTCGGTTGAGTCCTTTGTTTACAAATAATGATTACAGCGCATTTCCGCACGTCAATTGCCCCGCCGGCGGAGCACAATCATCGCATTCGGCAAAGGGAGTCAACACATCACCCTGTTCCCCCAAATGTGTTCGCGCACCGTCATAACAATGTGGCGGTCGAAGAATACACCATCAAATTCGCCCAAACTTCGCAATGACTTCCAGTTGCGCCGCATAAAAAGGCCAACCGCCCCAACCCATTCGTCACCTCGCCCGCTGTCCTTGCCATAATTTTTTGTCCAACCATTGGAGTGGAACGCGACCTTGCCTCTGCCCTCTCACCTTCGATTTGATCCCTCTGCAGATTCCACCAGTCTCTGTCCACCAAATGGCCTTTTTCTCCGGGATTTGCCTTTTGGCCCTCTTCGTGGCTTGCTCACTCGCCCAGCAGGGCGAAGCCCCTCCACCGCCGTTCCTGGAGGGCGCGTCCGCAGAGACCGTGAAATCATTCCACGACTTGCTGTCCAACCTGGGCCACTTGACTGACCAGCAGATTGACGACAAAGTCAAGGAATGGGTGGGCCAGCAGTCCGAAGACCTCAAGGCAGGCACTCAATTCGGATCTCCTGTCCAAATATGCACCCTTTGCAGACCAAATATGCCGCATTTGAGATGGAGAGGCAAAAGGCATCGGAAGCCGGTGAGCAGGCACACCAGGCAGCAGTGGCCAAATTCAGCGCAGAGGCAAAGGCGGCGGACGAGTAATGTCTCAGGAACAGATACAAAAACTGTCCACTCACAATTGCAGCAAGATCAGCGCAATTGCCAACAATCCGGCTTTGGCGGCCAAGGACAAGGCCGCACAGATTCAGGCCATCGTGGAGGGACTGCCGCAGAATGTGCGCGACGAGATGGAGAAAGCCATGGGCATTGGGGGGCACTGAACAACGAGCAATCGAGTGGAAACGAAAAACACCGGTTGATTCAATGACACTCGAAGCTGAATTGAATGGCTTTGCACAAATCACAGTAATAAACAGTAGTTCCATTTGGTCTTTGGTGCCCTTTTGTGAGTGCATTCACTGCCGATTCACGCTGATTGGTCAGCCATGTGGGGGAAAGTTGAAACCTTGAAACTGGCGACGCCTGAGCTGCTTGAATTTGCGGAACGGAATTGAGATTGTTGGCGACTGGGTGGACACGAATCGTGCGAATGTTGTTGGTCTGCTTGTGGTTCTGTGGCGCCTGGGTTGGAGCCTTTTGCTGGCCCTGTTTGCGGAACAGATTGGCGGCCATGCGTCTACAGTCCTGGCGGATGGTGTTGTTCAGGAGCAGATACATAGACCAGCGGAGGCGCCCCGTGCATGTGGAACCTTCGAAAGAGGCGGATCGGGGAATCGGTCTGGCTGAGAACAGACCAGCTAAACTGGACGACGGTCATGGCTGTCTGGGTGACGGTGGGCGCGATTTGGCAGTACAAGTAGAAGAAGCCGGCCGAGGCATTGCACATGCTGATGATGAACACTTGCAGGAAGATCAGAAGCAAAGGGCAAACAAACAGGTACACATCCCCCCTTTGGTTTTTACCATCAACTGCTGTCGCGTTCCGATGGCGCTGTCATGTGAGCCCGAGTTGCACTTCAAAGATGCGACGAATCCAACGGTAAACACCAAATAAATGGCTGGGAGGACGTAGGTGAGCACATCGTTGTGAATCCCGTGGATGAGTGGAACGCTCTGAACGTTTTAACCACTCGCTTTGGTTTGTTTTTCTCGGCACAACTCAAAAAATGAGTGAGTGAGTGAGTACCTGCTGTACAACAGAGGAATGGCGAAAACAAGCCGATAGAGTCCATAGGCCGAACAAAACGCAAGCCAATAGCGGATTTTGTTGCCTGGAAGGGGAATTGGGCGATGTACCACTCTCAAGTGCTGCCTGAAAACAGCCGTTGTTCGCAGTGGGGCCAGATCATGTTCAGGGTTCGGTTCACCGCCAGAACCGAATCGACCATGCGTTCGGTGACAGCTCCACCCGAAAGGCAAAAGGTATTCTTTCGTTTGTGCCAAATATGTATTTAAAACTGACTGGTGACTGTCCACCTGCGAGCAGTTGTGCCCCCGTTCCCAGTCAGCGTGGCGAAAAACGAACAATTCCATCCACTTTAGTACTGAGGAGAGGAGCGGAAAGTAGCCGTCGGAGTGAAGCGATTTTGATGCGTCTGTGCCGTAAGGTCGGTTAACGTTTACCTAGTAGTACCCGACAATTGCCATATTTCAACCGGGGATTGCGCATGAAAGGTGACGACCGACGGACGTGACGACACAATCCAAATCCAAACCTTGCTCAATAATTCTGTCCCACTTCTTATTGTGTTAAATAAATGAAATGGCATCTGATAATGACATTGACCGAAATGGAAGCAATTAATGTGGACTTACTTCATTATGATTAACTCCCCCACACTCTACGTAACACTATTATTGGTAGAAGGAAAAGAAAAATGTATAATTTTTTCCGTTTTGCGAGTGTCATTCACAAGTAGAAAAGGTAAAAATGAAAAGGTTTTACACTTTGGTTTTAGGTTTAGGGTTTGATGAGTAAAATTAAATTGATTAATTAGCCATCCTTCCTTTTTAGGCGCAGACAAATGCAAGTATTTAATATTTATGCATTTTTGCACGCAGAATTGCATGCATTTCAGTCCCGATGGACTTTGGACCCTTGTGCCATTGTTCTGCGGCAACAAACGGCCAATAGATGGTGCTAGCCCCCGAGCTCAATTGCTGGTGAATGGTCGTCTGCGTCTGCTAATGCAATTTGCGTCCGTCCCAGTCAGTCAGCCTATCATCTTTGTAAGGCAAAATGGGAAGGAACTAAAATTGCATTATTTGCGCGCAAAGGACACCTCGTTGGGTGTCACCGGCATTGAGTCGCTTTGTACGCGCCAATTGTAGCCAAAGCCATTCTGGGACTCGGCGAGGCGCAAATTTGTTTATCCGCGGGAGGAGAGCTGTGCGCCCAAATGCTATGCTAATTGGATCATTTCGCGTCGCCCATCTGCATTATGCATCCTGGCCCCGCCTCTTCCCCCCTCCCTGCCGACGACATGCAAATTGGCGCATCCGCCCGTCGCCGTCTTTTGCCGCCGGAGCTGTTCTTCCATCTGCGTCGTTTCCACTTCCTCGCTCCGCCGCCCCTCCTCACAACACGCGCCGCCGACATGTCTCCGTCGTCGATGCGCTTTTTTTCGCAGCGCGCCCCTCCCTCTTCCGCGACCACGGCAACCACCACCACCATCGTCAACTCGTCGCGGCGGCCAAGCAGTGCGGCCTTCACCTCGACCGCCTCCTCCTCGGTGACGGGCATCAACGACTCCTGCGCCCCGACGGTGATGATCACGTCCCACCGTCGTCGCAACAGGAGGAGCCACCACAGTCACGGCGCATCGTTGTTCGGCTGCAAACTGCGTTCGCCGTTCACCGCCGCCATCCTGTTGGCTCCGCTGATCCCCTTGGGCATCTTCCTTGCCTACTTCCTGCTGCAACCGACCACCGGTGAACCGGCCAAGAAGGCGGAGATCACAAGGTTACAACAAACAAATTAGAGCAGTCCCTCTTTTTGTGCAGGAATCCACCGGAAGATGCACTTGTGCGGTTGCCCACCGACGTAGTGCCAGTCCACTACGAGCTGCACCTGAAGGTGTACCTGCCCTACCGCCCGGGCGTGGACTTCGGCCCCAAGAACTTGACGGTGGACGGCAACTTGCGACTGCACGTGCTGTGCCGGGCCACCACCAACGTGCTGCTGCTGCACGCGAAGGCACTGAAGATTGAGCATCCGAAGACGGCCATTTTGCTGGAGAACGGGATGAACAACGGGGGACCGAGGGTGGTCGGCTGGAAGGAGCTGGCGGGCAGCAACGACCTGCTGGAGCTGCGGCTGGACAAGGCGCTGCTGCCGGGCAGGAGGTACTAAAAATGAGAAACGACCTCAGAATAACCTGAAAAGTGGAGGTACGTGCTGGAGATGGGCTACACCGCCCGCGTCGGCAGAGCCCACGAGGGCGGACTCTTCCACGGCACATACGAATCGGAGAGTGGCGAGAAGAGGCGAGTGCACCGAAAAGGGAAATGCCTTCCAACGAATTGGCCCCACAGACTGCTGGCCGCCACTCAGATGCAGCCGCTGGACGCGCGTCGTCTGCTGCCCTGCTTCGACGAGCCCAGCTTCAAGGCGGAGTTCTCCATCTCCGTCCAGCATCCCGAGGGCACCCAGGTGCTCTCCAACACGCCCATCGAGCACATGCGCAGTGTGGAACGGTAACGGAAAAGGGCTTTCGACGGAAGAAGTTGGTCGGCCCTTCAAGCGGCTGGACACTGAGTCTGTTCGAGCGGACGCCCAAAATGGCCACTTATCTGCTCGCGCTGACCGTCAGCGACTTCCAGCACAAAGAGGCGAACTACAACGGAATAAAGGTGTGTGCCCCCGTCATCATTGGCTGTTGAGTAATAAATACTTTTATTGCCAGATCCGCGTCTGGGCGCAGCCGTCCAAACTGGAGCACACCGAGCACGGTTCGATCTGTTGAAAGCGCAAAAGCATTTCTCTTGGCTTTCTTTAGCGCTGGAGGTGGCAGTGCGCTCGCTGGAGTACTTCGAGGGCTACTTCGGAATCCCCTATCCGCTCAAGAAACTGGGTGGGCAACACTCAATTGGTTGGAAAGGACAACAACAACAGCCCCTTCCAGACATCTTCGGGGTGCCCTACCTGCGAGTGGCCGCAATGTAAGCCGTTGAATGAATGATCAAATAGACAGCATAAGTTGTGGCAAACAAACAAAAGTTTTTTCGCCACAAGGAATACTTCTCTTATTTTTTATGGAAAATTGGGGGCTGATTCTGTCGCGGCAGCAGAACCTGGTCTACACGGAGGGAGTGCAGGCAAAGAGGGAACGCCAGTTTGTGACCGACGTGCTCGCCCACGAAATTGCGCACATGGTCGGGAGAATGGGGGGAATCTGGAGTCATCAATAGGGAAATGAATTTGCAGTGGTTCGGGGACCTGGTCACCATGGAGTGGTGGGACGACCTGTGGCTGAACGAGGGCTTCGCCACCATTATGGGTACTGGCCGAAGGGGAAGTTGAATATTGGTTGACCACCTGTCTGTCCGCCACAGGCATGAAGGCGGCGGATTACGCCGAAAATTCGACCGCCCGAACGGTGAGTCCCGAATGGTCGCGGGTGGTTGGTCAGCTGAACGGTTGGTTCCCTTCGCAGAGCCAACTCTTCTACGAGCACACTGTGAAGGCGTTCCGCTACGACCAAGTGGCGCACCAGGCGCATGCCCTCAGCTACAAAATTGCCTCCGTCCGGGAGGTGGCCCGTCGCTTCGACCGCATCACCTACCTGAAGGCGGCCGCCGTGCTGCGGATGGTAGAACGGACGGTGGGCGAACGCCTCTTCAAGGAGGGGCTGCGCGCCTTTTTGCACGCCTTCGCGTACCGGAATGCCCGCTCCGCGGATCTGTTGCGCGCACTGAGCACAGTGGAGACGAACGGACGCAACAGGGCCCTGTCCATCGTGAACTTCTCGCTCGGCGAAGTTCACTTTTGGCCAGCCCCCCGATCCGAAGACACGTTTAACAAGTTCATGGACTCGTGGACCTACCAGACGGGGTTCCCGCTGATCACGGTGAAGGCCACTCGCAACGCGTCTGTGGTGACCGCCAGCCAGGAGCAGTTCTTCTACCTGCAGCCGCCGATGCCCAACCCCTCCAAGTGGAAGGTGCCGCTGTTCTTCGACACCGCAAAATACGCCAAAGACACAGTCTGGATGCTGGAAAAGGAGACAGGTCTGTCCGGAGAGAATCCGCTGTAGGTCTCCCATTGCAGTCGTTTTGCCTCGTGGACACCTGATCGATCCGAAGGCACACGGCTACTACCGGATTCTGTACGATGCGGACACTTATGGGGCTCTAGAGTGCACTCTGCGCAACAACCCCACCCACATGGACGTAACACACACACAACACCTTTCAACGCACATTTCGGACATTCCTCAGCTGGAGAGCCGTGCCCGTCTGCTGGAGGACTCGTACACAATTGCGCGGGCGGGCCTGCTCCCGTTCGGACAAGCGCTGCGTCTGACGGAGTACCTGGCCTCCGAGCGGGAGTACTTGCCCTTCCTGGTGTTCAACAACCACATCCAGCTGGTCCTCCTGCTGTTGCGCAACCACCCGAGGGCCGAACTGATAAAGGCGGGCGCCTCTGCAAACCCCAAGAACAACGTACGCCCACTTCCAGGAATTCATCGTCCAGATGCTGGAACCAATGTACAAACGGGTCTTCTCGCCCAGCTTCCCCCCAAACGACCTGAGCGAGTGCGTCCATTGTCCAGTCGCCACGATTGATGCGTTCCCTCCACCCATTTTGCAGCACAATGCGGGAATTCTCCATGATCCAGCTGTGCCACCTGGAGTATGCACCGTGCGTCAACCGCTCGCTCAGCGAGTTCGCTCGAATCAAGAAGGACTGTGGCGACAGACAGCTCAGCGACAGGAACTGCAATTCGTGAGTTCTGCTCTTCTGATTCCGTTAAAGGCGAACGCTTATTTTGCGCCACAGGATTGCGCCTGAACTGCGCGGTCCCATCTACGGCACGGCCATTCGCTACGGCGACACGGGCGACTTTGAGTTCCTGCTGCGGAAGTACTTCGAGGAGCAGTACGACTCGGAACGGTCGCGCATGTTGTAAGAATAGTTTTAGCAGTTATATTGGTTTAAAATCGAGAGAGAGAATTCTCAGTTCCATCCATCGGTTCAGTCAAAGTCTTCATCAAAAATATAAATTATAGGCGTAAAATTCAAAATTAAATTATTAAAAAATCTGAATAGAATCTAAAAATTGAAGAATACCAAAACTTTTACTTTTGGATCCGGACTGGTGTCCACCCGCGACATTCGACTCGTGGACAGGTAGCCACAGAAGAACAGGTTGTAAATACCTAACCAATTGGGTCAGACTGCTCTACGCGTTGGTGGCCAATCGGAAGGCCTTCGAGGAGGACTTCTACACGTTCCTGCTCAAGTTCGTCAAGTAAGTCCCCTCAGAGTTGCGTCTGCCCCATCCCCTTGAAATTCAGCAGGTCGCCAATCATGAACGAGATTGTAGCCTACATGCGGGACAACTTCCGACGACTCGCCAAAAAGTCCGTTTGGACGGGGAATGGCTGCGCAAGTGTTCAACTGGTTCAGAATTCCGCACCCCCAAATCATGAAAGTGGTGCTCACCTACGTCACGAAGTGGCTCCAGAGCGACCAGGAGCTCCGAGAGGTCCGCCAATTTCGGGACAACAGAGTGTCTGTCGTTGCACCACCATTTGTTTCCCTTCCAGTTGGACAAATTCGAGGCGGAGCACAAGGAGGAGCTGCGGAACCTGCGTCTGGTGGACTACCTGCAGGAGCAGAAGGCGGACATTGCCTCCAACATCCACTTCATGGGCACAGGGGCGGTGCAGATATTCGACTATTTGGAGAAGAGGAGCACCCAGCGGCAGCAGGGAAGGACCAAGTGCTGATGAGATCAATTGTTTTAATAGTGACTGTTAGTCTTGTCTTTTGTGCACATTTGTTTTCAGATAAAATGACATTAAAAAGAATTGTTTTTGTTTGTTTTTGTTGGAGGAGAAGCAAACACCAGTTTGCAAAAGAGATGTGTCTCTTCCTCCTTTCTCACGCCATTTTGTAAGAGAATGGGAAAGGGAGAATGATTCAAAGGAAAACAAGTCCCCCCTCTGCTGTTGTCTGATGAGCTTTTTGCGGCCATCTCCCCGCGGCCAGGGAATCCATGGCAACTCTGTCCACTTTCCTGCCACATCTGATCTCATCTCGCATTCAAATTGCCCCCCCCCCATCTCCATATTCATTCAGCGCTGCGCATTTGCCGCCGCTCTGCCGGCCAATCAGAGAATGCGTCCGCCGCCGTGTCAGACCAATCCCCAGCCAACAGGTGCGCCAACAGGCGTGGGGAATTGGGCAGAACATTGGTACTTGGTTTGGTAGCATGAATGTTGGGCCCAAAAACATGCTCATGTCCGGTCCCGCCGGCCAATTTGATGGATTGGCGCTGCACCTAGCGATGTTTCTTCCGGCCAACTCCGTTTTTTGCAGATCAATCAATCACTCATTGCTTGCTTATTAGCCGCCCATCATTAGGGCTCTACTGTCGTCCGTCCCCTGTTCCTTGCAGTCCCATCCGAAACCCAGTGTTGCCTTCCCCGAATAGTGCCCAACAAGGTCCCCCATTTTGGATTTAGCCCCCTCCTCCAGCTCTCCCCGAATCCCGGCCAACAATTGTTGTGCCCCCTCCTGTGCTGTTGTTTCTGTGCTGGGGCCCTTTGATTCATCGCGGCCGGAAGGACCCAACACACACAGAGAGAGAGAGGGCCATCAATCGAGCGGCCGATTTGGATTGATGATGGGAAAACAATGAATGAATGAATGGCCTGGGCGGCGAATAAATGTTATTCCAAGCGATTGCACCTTTTGGCCAGTTGACGGAGGGACAGGGCAGGCAGAAGCCGAAACATATCCAATGCACTTGTCTCGGACCAACCCCCAAAGAAAGTCCATTTTATTGTTCGGTTTTTATTGTTTTGAAAGGACCCGTCCGGCCAGAGTTATAAAGTGCGCCCGGGAGTGGCCATATGGACAAATCCCGGAAAAGTCCGCATAAACAGCCGATTCATTGGAGCTACTCCCCTGGGATTGGGAGTGCTCTGGTCCTGTCCCCCTGTCGCCACTCCGATGAAAAATGGATCTATTGGAGCAGATCTTATTGACAAAAAGGGGAAAGGGCATGTCCAAATGTCGCCGCCTTGTTTTTCAGAGCCCCTTGTTTCGGTCCCAGTCCAGCACATTCAGCCGTCAAAAGAATGCTGATTGGACCAGATATCGTTGGAAGACCAATCTCCTGCCAAGTGTTTTACCTTCGCCATCCCAACCACTTTGGTTCTCAGTTCCTTGCCCTTCCGGTGCCACCAATTCCTTCCCTTTGTGCCCTTTTGTTTGCGCTCTTTGGCCCTTTTTATCTCCTTGTCCTCCCCTTCCCTGCTGATAAGCCCCGTTTTTTGCATGTTCGAGAGCAGAAGAGCACTCGATATCCCCACAAAATGACCAATTGGGGTCGCAAAACAAATAATTCCCAGCAATCCTGCCCGAATGATGTTCCCCCAAATAAATATTGTATTTTATTGCGCAATCCCATCTCCTTTTTTCGCGTCCTTGGGCAGAAACTTGACACCGCGGGCGGATGCGGAAATTGGGGAAACACGGAAATGTGCGTCTCCCCCTCTTTGGGGACCTTCGATGGACATTTCAGTGCCCAACCAATTGGGCTTTTTGGGCCCGCCCTCGCGTCCACGGCACACTCCCCAATGCCCCACACACTAATGCATTTGAAGATTGAGCAATTCAACCCGCTTTGTCTTGTTCTTCGTGCTCTGTCCGTTTCAGATGCCCCTACTTCCGTGATGGGCCGTGCAGTTCTGTTGAGCCTCGCCACTCTGAGCACCTGTCTCCTCCTCCCGCCAGTGCTCAGCGCCCACCGAGAGCCCCAGTTCCAACGGAAGGGGACCCAAAATGACGCGAAACAACGGTCTTCGCCTTCGACCGCCTCCGAAGTGCACTTCATGCGCAAACTGCTCCACCGCTTTGGGCAGAGCGCGGCGGCAGCGGGGGACTCGGCGATTGGCTATGCGCCCACTGTGGGAGGTGGGTGCCCTATGCCCATCCAACAGTAGTGCTCCATCCTGTCCCCAAATACACAATGCCTTTGATTTGTGGGGAACACACTAAACCCTTTGGCCGACAGAGCTGAGCAAATAAACACACCCAGGATATGGTAGTACCTCTTGTTCCGGGAAATGGCAAAACCCCCAACAGCAGATGCCGAAATGTTTGTTGATTGTTCCCCCGGGAAATGCACAAAACGAACAATTAAAAGACAAGACATTTCCCCGTTTCAGTGAGCAACTGCACATTCGAAGGGAGCAAGGGGACACAGGAGAGCGGACTCACATTTGAGCTAAATCCATTGGCGCCATTTGAAACTGTACAAAATGGGTACTATTTCGAGGCCAAATCTCTCTATTTTGACAGATGACTCACGCGGAACTGCACCTTTACGTGCATGGACCACTGGCCTCGGACAGTCTGGCACAGTTGGTGCCGACAAAACGTCGAAAGCTGCATGGAAAGGCCAGAGGAGGAATGGCACCCAAAAGCCTGGCGGTGGAACAAACACTCTGTGGGGGAGACGTGCCGGTGGTGGAGAGTGGGGAGATGGCCTTGGCCAATGGGAAGGGCCCACCACACTCTCGTGCATGGGCCGTCTACGATGCGGGAGGGCAGTTGCAGAGGGGACCCGGGGGGGAGGGACAGCAGAGGGAGCTGTCCATTCGGGTGACCCCAAATGGCACTAAATTCAGCCCTTTGTTCTGTTTGAGTTTCTCCGCAACGGTCGGCCGCTCAACAGCGACCAGTTGTCCTCCTTCGTCCGCATCCATCGTCCCTTTTTGGTCCTCTACACAACAGACAGCGGCTTTCGGCAAAAAGAGTGGGAAATGCACTCTCCTCTATTCTGCCAAGGGATAGGTACCTGTTTTTCTTTAGCTCTATCACTCCACGGCGAACAAAAAGGGAGGTGCGAGCAACACTGACAAATTATGGTATCCACATTTTCAATAGCAAACATTTTGCTTGCCTAGGGCGCGAGGAAGAGATCAGGAGGCACATTGAGTCTGTGCGCAAAACGGCCGAATACTACGCGTACGGGATGGCGAGGGGAGGAAGTGGTGCTGACGGAGGGAATGCGGGGATTCCGACTTGGCAGGGCATGGACCGCGAGGGAAAGGGCTGGAAAATGCTGAGCAGACGCCGGAAAATGGTCGGGAGTTTGGGTTGTCTGGGGAACTGCGCCCTCTTGAAGAAGAGCCGTCGTGGACGGAAGACCCCCTCCAAGGCCGGATTTGACCCCAACGACCCGATGCTCGGTTTCGGGAAACCCAACTCGCCGTGGGACCGCGACAGCGGCCGTCGACTGTTGCAGAGCCCGAACGCGGGCAACTCCCTGAACGACATTCGCGCTTTGCGAGAGCACAGCTACCGAGTGGGGGGAGAGGGCAGCGGAGGGAAGAGCGGGCGAGAGGACACCACCAGTAAGGGCTCCGAGGAGGGGGCGGACACCAAAGTGGTGTTGCTGACTGGCGGGGAGGGCAAAGACGGAGAGGTGCCCTGCAGAATGGGAACACGTCTGGGCAATTCCCGTTCAGCAAAAGTGCTCCCTGCACAACATGACGGTGGACTTTCGCGAACTGGGCTGGGCCGACCGCATCATCGCGCCGAAACACTTCAGCGCCGGATTCTGCGCGGGCCAGTGCAGCTACCCACTGGAGCAGGTCGGCCAGTTTAGCTCCGCTGGACACAAATTCCCATCGAAAGGATTCCAACCCGTCCAACCACGCCATTCTGCAATCGCTAATGGCACAGCGAGGAGTGGGGAATGGACCGCCGCAAGTGTGTTGCGCTCCCGACAAGTGGGACTCGGTCACGCTGCTCTACTTTGACGAGCGCGACAACGTGGTTCTGAAGAGTTACCCTCGCATGGTGGCACTCTCTTGCGCCTGTCTCTGATGTCCAACTTATGCCAACAGCTGACCTTTTGCCATTTACCGATCAGAATTTGTAAAAATGACCACTTTGAAATGAACATCCCCATGTCTGGCAATTTTCTTTTTTAATTGTTCCTGATAAATGATTGATTGATTAATCTTGATTACTATTTAATTTGAAGTACTTTTGCGATTTTATTTTAAAAAGAACAACAAATTGTGAATCGAAATTCAAAAAAGCATTCTTTAGGATGCGTTCCTCCTTTCTCCTTCTCTCGCCTAGACTGTTCACTCACTCACGAGGCTGCGACAGTTTCGATGGGCACTGCCACGGTGGTAGGGAAGACGGACTGAAAAATTGAAAAAACATGGTATTTTATATGAATCGGTTTCCTGGTTACCACAGTAGTGCGCTGCTGACCCCTCTTTCCCTTGGCAATCAGCTTGCGCACTCTGATCTTGTCCTCACGCTGAACATGAACAGAAGCATTTGATTCTTATAAGGCAAAGGCACCGATTTCCCACCTCCTTCTTTTTCTGTTCGATAGCTGCCTTCAACACCGCCTTGCGCTCTTCTGGAGTCATCGCCAGCCAAGCCTTGTACTTGTTGCGCTGCTCCTCCACCTTCTCTTTGCGCTGCTCGCGACGTTGCTTTGCCCTTTCCTTCAACTCGGCCAACTTCAGCTTCCCAGCCGCCATGGTAGTAGTCGCCGACTAAAGAATGGGAGGAATTAGTGCACAACGGGCCCAAAAAGGTCCAAAATTTCAATGTCTGCCCTCAAATCAAATCTAACCCTCACTTCAAATCAAATCTAAAATTTTACCGCATTCGCAGTTTGGTTGGCATTGTTGTTAGCCAGTTTCTGCTGCTCCACTTCTATGCGTTCCTGTTGTGCCCCGATTTGTTGGGCGATGGCAACTGCAAGCAGAGCAAACAGAGCGGGAATGACGAACTTGTTCATCACGCCGGGTTGAATGAAAATTAAACAGATTTTGAAACTGAAAATGGTTTACATTGAGGAAAATAAAAACAAGAAAACGTATACCTATTACCTACTGATAAATGGTCATTCTGGATTATAGTTACCCCTTTTATTGGGTCAGCATCGGCAGGCCAGGTTCAATCATGCCCCATTTGATTCATTGATTCTTCTGTGTCAATCAAAGGCACTTTCTCATCTTAAGTTAAAATAGAGATTACTATTACTAGGTATAGGTATGGAAGTGGAGTCATACGAATTACTCCTAGATTCAAAATCATGCATCAAACATCACAATAGTCGTGACCTTCGACGAAATCCCTGTGTTGTTGAATGGACGTCAATTTTTTCTGCCAACAAAAACAATTTTTTTTGCCAACAAAAAACAATTTTTTGCCAAAACTACCATTTAGAATGTTTGTATCAACAAGTATTATAGCTCATTCGACGCGTCTCGACGAGCTGATTCGAATGGTACCAGAATTAGGCC
>VAHH01000487.1:0-29419 GCA_013357305.1 Radopholus similis | reverse complement strand
GAAAGTTTAACATGTTATAACTTTGTCCATATTGGTCAGATCGTCAAGATTCTGATATCGTTGGACTCAGCTCGTCGATAGGAATCAAATAGTATATAGAATGTCCATTTTTGATCATTGATCAATGGAAAAAAGGAATTCCTACTACCACTTTAAAATGTCAACTACATACTACGCTAAAACAAAATTTTTAAGTGCAAAAAGCCAATTTTAAAAAATGCCAAGTTGGACGTCGCCGAGTTTGGCGTTTCTACTGCCACTGTCTAGTGTCTACTGCGCACTCTTTACTGTGCGCTGTGCGGAGCTGACCTGTGACGCTGTGACCTCTGCTCTTGCAGCACAGCAGAACCTTTATCGATTGCTGTATAGGGCTGCAGGGAAAGGAAAATTTCGGACAAGGATGCATAATCCAAATTCCAAATTGCGTTTCTTCCCCATCCTCCTGTAGGGTCGATCTCGAAATCGAGATTTGATATAAAAAAACGCCGAGACCGGCATTTCGAGATCGAGATCTCGAGACGTCTCTACTATTTACGTATTTACCCCTTGGTCGGATCGATTCCCAATTTTTTTCCTTCTTTTGGTGTAATTCGATCAATCACACTCTTCGCCCCACGCATCACGATCATGACTTCATGACCAAAAATTTACCTGCCATCGCCGCAAAAGCAAACGCCAGCAGATCCTTTCGCTCGCGTCCCCCTTCCCCAATCTTCGACAACTTAATATTTGTAGCATGGACGACGAACTGTTTGGCGGTGGCCGATCCGCGGACGATACCATCTACACGGACACAGTGGGCATTTACGTTGACGCAGAGTGGGGCAGCGGCACTCAGTCAGGCGTCCAGCTGTGCCCAGCCGTGCTCATTCCATCTGCGCGGGCAATTCCGCGCGCAGTCAAACACATTTACAGGTGAATGGGGCTTGGATTGGATGCAAATAAGCTGCTCCATTTGTCAGTCGACTGGCCACTGCTGCCACAGAGTTAGACCAGGGCGTGCCGGAACTTCTGCTTTCGCTCGTCGGCACCGGCAACTCATTCAGTTTTGAGGCGAATTAATTACCCATTAGTTGTCACTGCCACTTGGTTGCCAATTTTCAGAATTCGGACAGACTGATCCGGGGGCTGGGTCAGCTGTTAACCCAGTGCGCACTTTGGGGAGTGACGAGCGGAGAGCAAACAGATCCTTTGGCCGTAGCGATGGCATCTGCTTTGCGCTCAACATTGACACATGTATACATGCAAACTGGAATGCTCAACAGCTCCATTTATGTAGGCCGACTCGCCCGAGGAAACTCTGCTCATTGTGGTGAATTGCGCCGACGTAGTGAGATGGATACCCTCTTATAAACAAAGTAAATTCCATCTCCCCTTCAGCAGCATGCCGCTCCAAGCCCGATGGTGGGGGGAACGCCGGAGCGCGAGAACCCTGCGATGACGGATGCGCGGCTGAATACCTTTTACCTGCTGTGGAACAAGAGTCGTCCTGACGAGGAGCAGTTGCTGCTGTTCCGCGCAGCCACTGCCATCAAATTGGCAAATCCGCCGCCAGGCGAGAAACGAACGAAGGCCACTCCTATACATAGTTAATGAACAGCTCTGCTGATCGGTGTCCCTGAGGAAAGGGCTTCCGGCCTCAGCGTGCCCTTCTCGACGGCACAAACTCCACTTGGCTCCCCATCCAGCCAGGCCATTCTGCTGCCGTCCAGCCCATCCGTAGACGAGCGTCAGCCCCTCCCAGTAGTGCTGTTCTGCGGCGCCTCACTGTGCTCGCTGGTGGAGCTGTGCACCTACATCCAGTGCGGAGTGCCCGCTCTGGTTGTGCAGGTGGAGACCGACCCACACCACCTTCCGAGTTCTCCATTCCAATACAGGACATCAGCGAACTGTGCGTGGTGCTGCGCAGCGCATTCGCGCTCTTCCAAAGTACCGGATTCGAGCACCGAGCTTTCGAGGCCTGGCTTGAACAGGAGCTGCGAATGGTAGCACTGGCCACAGCGGGCACATGCGCGCACAAAGACATTTCCGGTGGACTTTTTCACTGGACATACGGACAATGTTGTGTGACGTCAGATGCAAAGCAGCGTGTTCTGGAACTGCTGCTTACCGTGTCCACGTCAGAGCACTCGTTGCTCACCTTCATAGCGGCTCACCAAATGGACCGTTTGGGCGACCAACTGCTGGACCTGTTGGTGCGCAGTGTTCCCGATGCGGCCGAAATGGGGAGAGCGCTGCAGTTAGCGGTCAAGGTGGGCGCGGCACGCACGGTGAAAGGAATCCGATTGGAGGGCCTCGTCGGGGAGGAGGTGGCACGCCTTTGCGCGATTCAGACAATACTGGTTCTGCCGCAGCAAATCGCAGCCATGCTGGGCGCAGCACTCGCCTCCGACGATCGCATCGGCACATTGGCCGCACTGCTCGACCAGAAAGTTCCGATTAGGGTCAATTCGGGTAATTGAACGGCGGCCAATGAATGGCGCAACTGAGGCCATCCGCTCAGAGTTGTTGCTCGGCTGGCTCGCTGGGACGGGCGATCAGTACTTTTTCAACTCCATCATCCTGGGCCACTTCTTGCGCATCAACGGCGAACTGAGACGCATAGACGAGTATGTGGCCAGGCGACTGAATCGACTCTTGGTAACAATTTGAGTTGGTTTCAATGGCGCTTCCTGCCCAGTACTACCTGTGTGGCGGCGTTTCCGCTTCGCTCTTCCCTTACGAGTTGTTCGCCTCCAGCCCCACTCCGATTATGGACCAGGAGCGTGCCATCCGCGCACTCGCCATATGGGCCCTTCTGCTGCATCGGCCCAAGCTTGTGAGGCTCTTCTGTGCCTACTCGGCCGAGCCTCTCGCACTCGGACTGGCACTGGCCAAAGCGGCACGGACCCTCGGCAGAAAGGCACTTCCACAACATGAAATTTCCACCAATTTTGGTTGTAGACCCGTTCATGGCTCTTCTACGACCAGCCACTGCGACGCCTCGCCCACCAACTTTCCCGGGCGACATGCCAACTGCTCGATACCGCGCACACCGAGAATCCGGTGAAGGCGTACAACGCACTGTGCAAACCGCTGAGCAACTATCGCCAATTGACGCTCACTCAACTCGCCTTTGAAGTGGGGTATTTCGAATTCATCCGTTGGCGATTAGTTTGGCCATAGACAAATGCGCGCGACTTCTTGGCACATGAGTGCTGTCAGCGGTGGGTGCTCCGTCTGCTCTACGGGCGCATCCAGCTGCGGAATCTGTCCCACACTGTGCCATTCCCGTGCTGGCTAAAAATATGTCTCTCTGCCCTGTTTGTCGTGCCCATTCTGTGGTGGGTGCGGCTGAGACAGGAAAGACCTCTGGGGAAAGAGGGCCAAAGGCCGACCAGTCCAACGGTGGCACTGCTCGAGGATGGACGCCAAATGAAGAAGATGCGCTCTTCGTCCGCAAACAGGTGATTGAGGAGTTGCAGTTTCGTTCTTTCACCGCTTTGCAGTATGCACTCGGCTCGAAGCGGCCCCTTTCTGATGCCTCCGTCGAGGGACGATCCGCCGCGCAGCGTGATCTTCCCGATCCACAGCGTTCCGATGGTGGGGCCGAACGGACAGGCCGAAGTGGATGCCGCTTCCCCGACTCAGGCAAAAACCCGAACACTCTTGAGCGCAACTGCTGTGCTTCTCAGGGCCTAAGCACCAACGATGACAGCACGCTGACCGACTCTTTCCTCCCTTCCGCCTCCCAGTTCAAGGGAAACGACGAGCAGCACAATCGGGAATCGACCTTCAACCGACCCCAGAGCAGGCGAAGTCAGCGGGACTTGCTGGAAGCGCAGAGATCTGCATCTCGACGGCAGAGCCCGGACCGCAAATCGCTGATGTTCAGCGTGTACGATGGAATCAACGCAACAACACCCATGTCCAGAAGGGGAGCGTCCCAGTGGCACTCGATAACCTCCAAGTAGGTTTTAGACGCAGCCGCACCAGCAGACTGCTCGAACTCGGCGGGATGGGCGTCGACCCGAACCGGAGCGGACATGGCGTCGGTCCCGGCTGCTGCACCACTCTGTCAATGTTCTACGCCACCCCGATCACCAAGTACTGGCTGTCGCTGGCGTTTCGCCTCCTCTACCTAGCGGTGCTCGCTTGGTCCGTAGCCCTGCCCAGTTGCGGCCTCAGTGCCGACTGGGAAATTCTGTTGTGGCTGTGGGCCCTGTGCTGGCTACTGGACTCGCTCTGGGTGTTCGTGTGTGCGGCTCAGCACTCGCATTGGAGCGAGCAGCGCTGGGCACTGTTCGACCTGGGCGTCACCGGCACATTTTTGAGCACTCTGCTCGCCATGCGCATCGGCTGGTGGGCGTCCACGTATTCGAGGCGCGGCTGCTGGGCCTTGTTTTTGCTGTACGAATGCTACAAAACGATGTTCATGTATGTGCCTCTGTCGCACGTGTTCGGCCCAATGCTGGTCCGCATCCGGCTGATGATCACCCGCGACCTGGTCAACTTCCTCCTGCTCATACTGCTCGTCCTGCTCGGCAACGCAATCGCGATCAAGGCGGCTTTGTACCCGGACTTGAGCGCCAGCCCGGCAACCATTGGCGATTCGCTGAGATGGACCGCCCACCAGCTGTTCACCACCGACTTTAGCGTTTTACACGAATCGGGCGAGTGCCAACGCCAACTGCTGCCCGATCGACGCCCGCAGTGCCAGGGCATCGGCGGCTACGCAAACCCCAGGTGGAGAGAGCACCTGTGCTCTCCTCTGTGTGATGCCCCTTTCCGTCATCAGGTGCCCCGCCCAGGGCTGGCTGTCCCAGTTCAGCGTGTTCGAGTACTTCGTTTTCCTGAAGCTGCTCATGTGGCCGATTCTGTTTGCGTTGTTTGCGCGCACAGCTAAGCGAGTGGAAGAGGAGGCTGACCACATCTGGAAGTACCAGCTGTACTCTCTGGCAACCGCGTTCAGGCGCGTCCAATCTCTCCCCGACACCAGTCGGTCTCTCCTTGTTGTTTCAGCGTCCGTCCCTGTTTCCCCCCTCCGCTCACCCCATTCTTCCTCATTCTGTTCGCCTGCTGTCGATTCGGGGGCGGCGGCTTGGCGTGCATCTTCCGACACGGGGCTGGTCACTGTGTGTCGTCAGACCATCCGGACATTGGCGGACAGGCGCCGAACAGTCCTCAGCGGAAGTACTCCTCTGTCTATAAGAATCCATCGGTGGAGCTTTTTGCCGTTTCGCCTTCTGAAAATTGCCTCCAGGTCCCACTAGCTCGAGGTCGACGGCTCTGCAATTATTGGCGTCGTCTGGCGATTGCGCAATGGAAAGCAGCGCAAGGAGGACACCCGCCAGACGCCTCTCCGGCACATCCGCACCCAGACAAAGCGAACCTGCTGGCGGCCTTCAGCTGTTTCCGGCAGCAGATGGACACCCCCGGGGAGGGAGATGGTGCGCCCACACAGAGTGGAATCGCAACCAACGAGTCAAACGATGAAACAGGCCGATTGCGAGTAGATATGCTGGCTCGCCATTCAAATAGTGTTTCCACTCGCTTCAGGTAAACCCTTCACAGCGCAGCTGGCTCTGCCTTCAGCCGCACTATCGTCCCAGCTCTTATTCAAAGGCCCCCGCCCAGTTTCCAGCTGACGCCCAAAAACACGTTGAGGATCACACCGCGCACGGTCTCGTCGAGGTAGGGCGGCAATGGCGCCAGCGACGCATCAACGAGTTACTCGCGCGGGTGGACAAGCCCTCCCAAACAGCGCCAGTTTTGCTCTCCGGTGATGGTATTCCGCTGAATCCGGCGGGAAGGACCGGACTGGCAGGACGCGGCGAGTTGGCGCGATTCGGGCAAGCCTGCGCCTCAAATTGAAATTCCTGCAAAAACCCGGATTTAGACCGAATCGCATGTTGCTGTATGCGCTGTTTAGACGACTTCAGGAGGAGGAGGATAAGGACATTCAGGCGGGAAATGCCGCCAAATGTACATACAACGGGAGTTTTCCGTTCAGGTGCTGGTCCTCTCTCAATCCGGTCAATTTCCGTCGCGCTGGCGCCCCTCCGGTCGCACGATGGTCGACGAGTATTTGGCCCAGCTGCTGCTCCAGCTCGGCCTCTCAGACCCGGAGATCCACGCGCTGAGTTCGAAGACGGCTCTGGCGAACGGGGAGCGCGACGGGTGGGTGGCACACGTGTGCACGGAGAGGGTGGACGCGCCCGACCGGGACACGGACAACGCGTGGACAGAAGCCCAATTGTGGGCGGTGGAACTGAGGTGGCATTCCGCCCACTACGAGAACATTTGGACCCCTTCAGCGCCTTCCCCAGCCTGCACCAGCTGCCCAATGGCGGCGACTACGCATGGCGCTCTCACACACACCTGGGCGCCGAGCAGAGGCGGTTCATGGAGAAGACACTGGCCCTTTTTTCGACCAAATAACCCGATCTATAATCGACTTCCCACCACTATAATCTCGTATTTCGCCATTCTTCCATTTCTGATATTAATACTATTTGTTTCCAGATTACACGTTGTTCACACTTGTATGGTTTTTACAAGTGGAGATCACTTTCGACATTCATGGCTGGGAATACCCATTGATTGAGGGGTCACGTTTTGTCAGAGTGTCGTTTGGGCTGGATTCGGACGGTGCTCCCGGCCGCCCCTTTGGCGGACTCGGTCCTCTTCTTCTCCCTCTTGGCTTCCTCCACCGAGTCGAATTTGTCGGGCGCCGACTCGGTCAGCACAACGCCCGAGTTGGTGGTTGTGGACAGCTTGATGGCCATCTGCCGTGTGGACTGCGTGTCGGCTAGTCCCACGATGCGGCGGATGCCCAGGAAGTGGCAGAGTTGGTACCGGAGCTGACCACAACGCAAACCTATTGCTCACAATTCTGCCCACCTCCTTGTCGAGGGCGAAGCCCAGCACGGCGTCAATGGCGATTCGGAGAAGAACGAAGAGGCGGATGACGCCGAGCAGCGACTGCATCAGGTTGTAGTGGCGCAGGAAGTAGCAGCCGTTCGAGAGCAGCAGGGCCGCATTCCAGAGGGCGTAGGGGAGGTGGAAAACGGCGAAAGTGCACACACCGACGGTCAGCTCAAAATCGAATAGGGCACAGTAATTTTGGCCAAATGTCGGCCGGAAGAAACCTTAATCAGCGGAAACTGGTAGCGCTTGCGGGTGCTGCGCTGCGGCCGTCGGTCCCGGATCGTGTTCTCCGCGTACAGCGCATTCGAGCGTCTCTTGGCCCTTTTGATGAGCAAAACGGCGACCAAAAAACAGCCGATGGTGGCGGTGTAAAGCAGAATGGTGAAAACGTTGCGGACCTGGGGAGGAATGCACAGGGTTTGGGACAATTTGGCGCTCACTCGGTACATCCAGGTCAGACAGCTCTCCACCTAAATTGGGCGACTCCTTGCTCACTTTTAGGGCATCCAAACCTTGCACCCCGTCCATGTGGCCAGCAGCTCTATTTTGACGATCAAAGTGAAGCCCATCGTCGCGATGACGACCAGCAGAAAAATCAACCAACTGGAGTGGACAACCAAAAAGCGAGTGAATGATCATTCCC
This sequence comes from Radopholus similis, assembly GCA_013357305.1. Classification (NCBI taxonomy): domain Eukaryota; kingdom Metazoa; phylum Nematoda; class Chromadorea; order Rhabditida; family Pratylenchidae; genus Radopholus; species Radopholus similis. Next base: position 21,867 of record VAHH01000487.1, on the reverse strand, counting down.
AGTCACTGTTCACCTCATTTTTATGAGCGACAGGCATCTGGGAGAGAATAATAAATATTTATTAAAAAGGTCTGGTGAAACTACCTGCGCATGGTGACTTTGTTCTTGTACTGCAACGGGCGCGCAATTCCGTACAGTTTGAGGAAGCCAATGGAGGAGTAGGTGACCAGCCCGCTCCAAAAACAGGCTGTGAACAGAGTGTTGTTGAACTGGATCCAGTGCGTGCTGAAAAGCGGCAAAATGGCCGATCAGCAGCAATGCGAAGGACTGACTCGACGTGCGCAGCGATGAACACGTAGGCAACGATGAGAGCGGAGATCACACAGGCGGAGAGGTCGCCGGCAGCCCTGTTGACCAGCAGCACGTGGAACTTGCGACTGACGCGATGCGCCCGGATGGCCCGAACGGTCACGACGAGGTAGAGCAGAGTGAGCGGAAAGGCCACTGCCAGCACGGGGATCACCAAAAGGCCCTGGTAAAGACGCAGCACGCGGTCCCTGTCTTCCTGAAGAAAACCCTCGAATCCTCCGGCGGCATCTGGGCTCACAATCTCTTGCCGGCTGGACCAGGCCTGGCTGATGTTGAAGCAGTCCGTGCGGTAGAGCAGCTTGATCGGCGACGAGGACATCCTCCGGCGGACGGAGTGGGATCGATGGAGGGTGTGTGAAAGTGCCGGGAGAGGGCGAATAGGGAAGGAACGGGGAAGTGCTTTTCTGCGTAAAAAGGGGATAAACTGGTTGGAGGGTCGGGGAATCGATTGCGCACAAATGGGCTCAATTTTGGCGTTGAAGGTGATTGCGCGGAAAGATGACGGCGGCGCAAAATTGGGGTTGAGAGCGAATGGGGGCGCAATTCTTCTCTCTGTGCCTCTGAGGCGGAAAACAAACAGAACGGGACTGAGCCAGTCAGCATTTGGGGAGGGGGGACTACCCTTCTTCTTTGCGCCATAAATTGGTGGCATCTCCAAAATGTAACATATACGTGTATACTTTTAAATAAGCGAATGGCGACTTTGCTTCCATCGGTTTCTCTACTGCACGTGCAGGTAGTCGTCCCAGTACTCGCGCAGCAAGTCGGTGCAGAGGCCTCCCTTGGCGTGCTGCTGCCCACAGTCCAGGCAGCAGTGCTCACCAATCAGACCTGCATTTTTTTGCCATCGCCTCCAAACTGCCCTTAATTGGAGCATTTCCCGGTGGTTTGGTGTCCACTCAGTTACTGGAGGTGAGCCACAGACGAGACCAGAGGTCTCGGACGACCAGTTTGGACTTTGAGGTGAACACGGTGGACGAGCGGATCAGGGTCAGGGCGACGGAGAGCGAGAACTGGGGGAAAGGGCGTCGAGCTGAACTGAGCGACTGTCGGCAATCACCAGTGGCACGATGAGCACTCCCATCTCCGTCCAGAGCAGTTGACCCGTCTCAGGCCCTTCCCGGCTGTGGAGCCAAGCGGAGTGCCCAAGAGTCAGTGCCAGTGCCGCGCATATTTGTGGCAGCATGCGCAGCAGCAGCCGCACAGTCTTCAAGTTCTCGGCAATTTGGAAGCGTGGGCTCAGCGCACTGAGTGAGAGCGACGAGTGGATTGGGATTGGTGTGCTCAGTCGGAAGTCAACCTGTAGTAGAACTTGACGTACACCTCCTGAAGCAGACATTTAAGAGACATTCAAATTTATGATGAAATTTGTTTCTTGAATTTGTTAAACACCTGCTTCTCGCGGTTCACGGTCAGCACAACGTAGGAGACCAGCGTGAACACGCTTCGGGGCAAACGACGGTAATAAGGGCCGTTCGGCATCGACTCACGCGTGGAAGAGCAGCGCGAACAGGGTGTGCCAGTGCGTCTTCAGAGGGTTCACCTGCGTCAGGCGCAATTGGCACTCCAGGTAGGGGTGGCTGAACAGGGCCGGGCCGACGTCGACGGCCAATTCCCAGACACAGTACAACGCCAGAATAGACCACTAGAAATCCAAAAAAGGTGTCCGCCAATTGCTTGCGGACTTGCCATTGCCCTGAACACTTTGGCCAAAATGGGCTCGAAGTTTTCGTGTTCGTATTTGGCGAAGTTGAAAGTGGCGTACAGACGCTCCATGCAGATCAGGATCCCGGACACGGACAGGAATGCGCAGAACGGGCTAGGCAGTCCGTTGAATTGGACGCAGCCGTCCAGCTTTGGGGGACCTTTTGGCAAGCGAATGCGTTTGTTACCTCGGTTGGGCCGAGGTCCTGGTGCATTCCGCGCATTTGCTGCAAAATGGGAACCAGCGGTCGGAGCATTTGGACGCCCACGTTGACAGCCAGACACAGGAGCGGGTGCTGAAAGGCGAAAGTTGGGTGGGATGGGGAGGAACTGCTCCGGGTTGCCCAGAGCAGGGAGCGCAGGTTGGCGTGGAACACGTCGAAGCGGCGCAGCAGCAGGACCACGACGAGCATCAGCAGACAGGCGCAGGCGCAGCACAGGGTGTGCACCGAGTACACGACGTACAGGCCGACAGAGAGGAGGACTGGCGCCATCTTGGCAGCCGCCGGAAGGGGTCTAGGTCTCAGAGTCTCGAGACTGGACCAATAATTCCGACGCGGAACTCTCTCTCTCGCACTGTCTGCGCAGTGAATATGCCATTATTGCGCGTTTATTCTGTCCGTCCGCGAAAAAGCGCAAGAAAAGAGCAATTGTTCCGCGATTCCGGTGCCCCGTTGTCAAGGTAATTTTCGCTCACGCGCTAATTTTTTGTTGATAGCCATATTTACCAGGGAGAACTCGGGCATTTAGATATAAGTAAAATAAGACGGATTGGACGGGGAAATTCAAATTTTCCAAAAGGGAAATTGCTAAAAATCAATTTAAAATCTGAAGATCTCGTATTGGTGAGCCCCTTCTGCTAGTCATGGCACTGCTGGAGTTCCCCAGCTGCCGGCGTTTGATTGACTCTGCACTTCCGATTCGTGGCCGACACAGACTCCGATTGCACGAACCGACCTGTGGGATCCGAAGGGACTGGGAAATTTGAAATTTGTCAAGCGACGGTTTGCATCTTGCAAGCGCCCAATTGCTGCAAAATCATTGCGAACGCCGTCAATTAATTGTGGAAATGACGTTTTGGGGAGTTGGGGAGGGATGACGCACAACGGGGACATAAATTCCCAAATTCTGCCTGTTTGTTCCGCCCCGATCAGCGCGTCTAAAATTCTTTGCCACGCGGACTTGAACCGGAGATCTCGCCTTCGCCGCCCAGTTCATTGCGCTTTCTGAGCAATCGCGCACAATCCCAAAGTCCAACAGGGGCCGCCTTTCTTTCATTCAGGGCTTCCCCATTCAATCGAATTCAATTCAATGTGCTCAACGGCTGTCCCTCCTCTGCTGTTCCCTTCACATTGTGACATCTCTTCGCCCTCCCATATTTCCATTTTTGTGGTCGCTGATCACAAAAAGTCGTCAATAATAAATATAAAACTTTCGCCAAAGGGGATAATCCCGCGCATTTCGCCATCCAGCCAGAGTCGGCCGTTCGGCGTTCGCCCATTGTGATGACTTCTGGGCGAATGCGGAATTTTTGTTGGATCGTGATGCCCGTGCCCGACGACCACGTCAACACTGATAATCCCCGCCGCGACATTTTATTAACGGACGGCGCCCACCAAAGTTGGTGGTGGCCAAGCCGCGTGATCGGCAGTCCGATTCGGTGCGTATAAAAGGCAAAATCCCGATCCAACTCGTCCAAAGGGGTCGTCGACCAACTCTCGAAGCATTTATTATTGTTTTTGCGCTTAAGTTGGGGCCCTGGACTGGGAATTGGGAACGGCAATTCAGCCAGTTTCAGAATGAGCACTGCCGTGGGGGGAGAGTGCGCCGAGTGCGTGCGCCAAAAGACCGCGGAGGAGCACCAGAGCCCAGAGTCGCCGGTGGAGGTGGTGGTCCAGGTGGCAGACGGCAAAGACCTGCTCCGGGTGCCGGAGGGGATGGACCCGGAGACGGGGTCGGAGGGGCTGGGCACTGCCAGCTGCAGTCAGTCAGTGTGCATTTAGGGACTTCATCCGCCAACCGGGCAGCGCGCCACAGCGGCCACTGAATGGTCTGTCGCCCCAGTACGCGGCCAACCTCACTTTGGACGCGAGCCGGTTGGGCGTCGGCGGGGGGAAGGAGGACAAGGGCACCTGGACCGGCGGCTTCCACCGCGGCTGGTCCCGTCGGCTGGCGTCCACGCTGACCAATCGGAGCAGGACGGAGGAGGACTCGGACGACGAGAGCATGGGCACCGACTGCGTGTTCGGGGGACAGGTGCTCCCTCTCTGCGGCCCAACTCTTGCCCAGCTGCTTCAGATCCGCTTCACCATAATGATCATCTGCACACTGTGCCTGGCCTCCATCCTCTCCAACATCCTCACCTTCAACTTCACCTACATCTGCATGGCCGGGGAGCGGCCCGAAAACTTCTCCGAGATCATGAAAGGTCGGTGGGAGAAACTGGGTTACCTAACTGCGCCACTTGGCCCATTTGCAGTGGACAAGGAGCTCGCCGAGTGGGAGGAGGAGGAGTGGGACGAGCTCGGCTACAACCCGAATCTGGACTACTCCAGTAAGCAGCGCTCCATGCTGTTCATGGCGGTCGCGGTGGGCGCACTGATGGCCGTGTTCCCGCTCACTGTGCTGCTCAACCGATTCGGATCGAGGCGGGCAATAATTATCCGGGATGGATGGTTACAACACGATATTTCAGATCCGTGTTCGGCTGCCTGGTAAGGCTAATGCTATAATTGGAATGAACACAGAAAAGAAGGGAAAAGCAATCCGAAGATTCACAAATGTCCTCATGCCTAATCGCAAGGGCTACGTTTCCGCCGTTGCCACTGCTCCTGCCGCTCTCTGCGCAACTCGGCTTCCCGTTCATCCTGGGCATCCGCGTCATTCAGGGCGCCGCCTTCTCCGCCTGTCTCCCGGTGATGGGCAGCATCACCTCGCATTGGTCGACGCTGAAGCAGAACGGCATCTTCATCGCAATCCTGTCCAGCTTCCTGCAGGCAATGCCAACGTGTTTTCGAACACAGGCGGTAGTCCTCCGTCTTCCAGGTTGCGCCCATTTTCACGATGCCCATTTCGGGCGAGTTGTGCACCTCTTCGGTTGGCTGGCCCTCGGTCTACTACTTGCACGGCGCTGTATCGGTGGTGCTTTTCACCGTCTTCCTGCTCTACCATCGCAACTCGCCGAACAAGCACCCGCTGATGAGCCGACGGGAACTGGTCAAAGTGATGTTCAACAAGGGATCGATCTACAGCGGACCGGCGAAACAGAAGAGCAAAAAGGAAGGGAAACGGGTGCCCTATGGGGCGATGTACTCGGACTGCGCCATCTGGGCCATCCTGGTTGCCTCGTTCGGCAACTTTATGGGCACCCAGCTCTCACTCCAGTTCATGCCCACCTACATCAACAAGGCAAACAAATGGGGGCCCATCTCCCCGCTAAAGCAAAGCGCTGGATAGGTCCTGCACATGCCAGTCGAGAAGACGGGCACCGCGTCTGCCATTTCTCCGGTGCTCATGTTCTTCATCAAGCTCATCGCGGGCCAAAGCTCCGATCGGATAAAGTGGGGGCAAATGTGCACATCCAAGATTGCACCAAATTTCTTGTTGAGATTCATCAGCGACGAGTGGAAATTGCGCATCTACAATACCCTCTCGTTGGGCATGATGGGCGTGCTGTTCATTGTGCTGGCGCTGCTGGACCCGCACACGCATCCCAACCTGTGTCTGGTCGGTGACACAGATTCGTGGCCGTCTGAACGTAATGTGCCTTTTGGGTTGTGCTCATCGCTTCCACGTGCATCCTCGGCTTCAACTCCGGCGGCTTCTTCAAGTCCTCCCAAATGGTCTCCCGCCAACACTCGCACTTCACCCTCGCCAACATCTCCTTCCTGAACTGCGTTTGCATGCTGCTCACTCCGCTGCTCAACGAGCTGATCGCACCCGAGAATGCGATAAGTAACCGAGTGTATTTGCTTCTTTTGGGAGCCCATTTTTCCCAGGCGATTGGGCCATCGTGTTATGCATCCATGGCCTCATTCTGAACGTTACCAACGCCTTTTTCTGCGTGTTCGCCTCGGCAAAGCCGGCTAGTTGGACACTGGACACGTTCAAATCGGCGTCCAGCCGGCGAAGGATTGGCAAAAGAAAAGTGGCGCCAAAAGTGGCGGAGGAAGGGAATGGCGAAAAGGGGGAGAAGGATCCGGAGAGGGGAGCATAAAAATGCGCAAAACAGGAGAGATGGCGAGTGAAGAATTCTGCTGAAAAAGGCCGAGCAGAAGGCATTCAATTCTATATTTATGACATTCGATATGACACACGATATTTTAGAATTTGCATTGAATTCATACGATTAAGAGAACACAAAACCTAAGTTCGAAGTGACCACTCTTACAATTTACAAACCAACAAATTAATCCAAAAGTGAAATTCAGTTCACGTTGGTGGCGACCAGAATTTCAAATTTGTGGATTTTTTGAGTCTGCAGTGGGAACCTTTAAAAATTAAAACCTTTATGTATTAAGTATTTAAAAATGATGAACGTTTTGGAAAATGCACAATTACACCAGTTTTGGAGCAAATAGGTAAATGCCCTTGAGAAGAATACAAGTGTGTAAAGGTTATTACTTATTAGTATTTAGTAGTAGTGCTCACTTTTCTGCTGGCAGCACAAACCAGTCTCTTCTCACTTTTTTGTTTCTCAACTTTCCAGCGATCATAGCGCCATTTCGTTGAAACCTGAGGGGTCCGCCACAATTCGCTCACCGGATCACACACAATTCTCGCAACTAACCCACCAAAGATCCCTCGACACGAGTCTTCTTCGCCAAACTGAACAAGGACGATCATGCAATTGACGCCATTGCGCGTAAACAATCAACTTTTTGGTCCCATAAAAGGGAGAACTCAATTTCATGTGCCTTCATTTCCGCCTCTTTGGATAATATAAGTAATTACTCATCATCCCCTCCAATAGCTCAAAAATGGTCGCGAAACTTTTTCTGATTTTGCTTCTGCTGGTTGCATTGGTCGGCACCTTCGTCGACGCGCAGTGGGGTGAGGACTGAGGATGATTATAAATAAATATACATGCACTACTCTCAAGTTTCTAGAGTGGGAAAAATTTTCCGGAAACTTCTCCTAATTCGTTTTTCAGGTTGGGGCGGTGGGTGGGGCAACCGCGGATGGGGCGGTGGATGGGGAAACCGCGGATGGGGCGGTGGTTGGGGCAACCGCGGATGGGGCGGTGGTTGGGGCAACCGCGGATGGGGCGGCTACGGCTGGGGCAGATGAGAACCGCGGAACTGACGAATGACGGATTCTATCAACGATAACCATGTGTACGACTTGTTTCGATCTGCGCATAAACATTTATAAAAGGCATAGATATACGTAGTACCAAGTGAGTAGCAGATATTTTATTTTGTCATTTACACATTCTACAAGTCGGCGAAGACTTTGCGCAACACTTCTTTGTCCGTCTTATCAGAGCATCTCTCCACAATGTCTTTGAGCAAAAGGGAATTCTCAGCCAAAATTTCCTGAATGCAACTGTCGCCATTCTTCACGAATTGAATGAGAGCCGCCACCACTTTGTCGACGAGCAAAGGAATTTGGCGATTCTTGCGATTCTGAAGAATCAAAAATTATACGAAAAACAAGTGACGGTTAGCTGCCTGCTGGAAAATCTGGAGAACTGTCTTGATGGCAGACCACAATGAATGGGCATTGCTGTTTAAATGGGTCCTGGCGGAAGAAGTCTCGATGACGAGGTCGAGTGAGTAGAGGATCAGCGGCAGCGCAGGGGTGCTCCTCAATTCGCGACTGCCCACACTCTGTGCCAGACTCTGCAGTTTGGTGGTCAGTAGCGGGATTTGTCTGTGGGACCAAATTGGGGGGCACAAATGCCGTGGATCCCACGATCGTTACCGAGCAATCAGCACTGCATTTTGACGCGAAAAGCGCATCAGCTGGTGCGCCTTCTCCAGGGCGCTGTCAACAGCGGGTCCTTTTTCCATCCTCCCAACCAATTCGAACGTTTCGCGCAAAGTGGAAGCTAATAGTCGGTCGGAATCCGCTTGCACGCTGCGCGATTGAGTGATCATCCCCGTGAAAGGGAGAGATTGGGGAATGCCTAGGCAAAACAGAAGTGGCTCATTTGCACTGATGTTTGAAACCAACTCGGAAATTTGTCGTTGATTGTGCGAATTATGCAGCTAAGCGCCCATTTATTGCGCAGAATGTCATCAGAATCCATTTGGGAAACACGAAGCGATTTCGCATATTTGTCGCACTGGCGTTTAAACCCCAGAAACAAAGAAGCATCTTCATCAGCGACATCGGCTATTACGTCCAAAAATTGATCCAGGCATCCTGACTTTGCCGATGCTGCTGCTCCCGACTCGTACCGTGGGAAAATGGGGTAAGAGGACTTGAGTTCCTCAAACGTGAGACAATTCCATTACCTATGTACTTCTAGGAACATTTCACACACCTCGATAGCATAGGTTGCTAGCGTAAACAGTTGCAGACCAGATAGGAGTAGACGTTTCCTCGTGAACGCCACATAGCTAATCACAGCAGCGGGAATTACACTGAAACAGAGACGAATTTGAGAGATGTGCATAATCTGAATTTTAAACCGTGGATTGAAGCTTTGCAAAATACTCTCAACAACCGCTCGCACCACCTGTGTTGAAACGTTGTGCACCAGATGGGAAACGCATTTTTGGGCAACACTTGTGCTGGACGAAAAAACCATTTGAAGATGCGCGGAGAAGCTGTGTGCTGAAGGGTCGAGCAGATCTGGCTGCCTTGCAAGCAACTCCTCGACACCGGCAAAGAGCCGGTGTTTAGCTTCACTTTGGTCCTGATGATTTGATTTTGCTATTTCTATACTTAAAAGTTAAAGTTCACCTTTGCGCCAAAACACAGTTCAAAAATCTCGTTTGTACTCTTTTTGGCCCAAAACTGTGTTTCGTCTTCCTCGTTATTCTGCAGAAGTTCACTTCCACTTTTCCCGGCCGTTGTTCCATCTTCGGTATCCAATATTTTGTGATGAACACCCCCTTCGGTCGAATGGACACTCTCGTTTTCAGATGCGTCATTTAGCGGAGAAAAGGCAGTAACCGGAATGTTCGGTGGCCTCTTGAAACAATATTGATCTTCTTCTTTCCGCTCCCTTTCAACTGCACTCAACATCCGCACAAGGAGCTGTTGACAAGGTTTTTAAAAAATATGTCTTTATGAGATGATACTTAAAAAACGAACATCGTCAGCCTCTTTCACGCCTGCATTTCTTTGAGCACGAATCAGCGGGAATAATTTATGGAATTGTGTCGCGTCTAGGGTTGACATTTGGCCCGAAACAAAGGCAACCAGCCTGGCAGTGATTTGTGCAGACAAATCGGTCGATTGGAGGTATTCGAGTGCTTGGTCCACACTCAAATCTTGCATGGATTCCTGCGTGTAACAATAAAAGAGTTTGATTGCGTTTGTTGCAGGATAAGGACCAATGACCTCAACATTTCTGTCGGCATCAAACACCGGCGAGGCAGACTCGGCAGTTTCGATGTAGCCACCTACTTGACCACAATCTGTGGTGACGACCGCGGTCGATATTTGTTCCCCGCTCTTTGTTGCCCCCGCTTTTCTCCCGGCTTCAAAAACCTCTCTAACATGCGTGTTATCTTTATCTCCCGCAATGGCATCGTGTGATTGGGAAAACTGGAACTTATTCGCTACTTTAGGAGCAGTTGCTGACGAAGTCCCCGCTGCCTCAACTGGTGTTGGTGGCTGAACAAACTTTCGCTCAAACTTTTGCTTCTTTGGAGCAACTGCTGACACCGCGGCCTGACCGAACCCCGAGTTGTAGTGCGTCTGAATTTATTCTCACCGCCTGGGCCGGTCTTTTAGCTTTGGGAATGCCCTGGACCGCCTGCTGCGCATGACGCGCGTGCAACTTGGCCTTGAGTTCATTTCGTTTGTTCATTTCTGTCCAATTTTGCTAAGATAATTGAATTAGAGAAATAGCAGTAGCATTATTTAGTTTCAATTAATTTAAAGTTTGACATACATACTTACCTAACTAAAATTAATCTATTCAGGCCAAATATCTATTTACTGCACTTATAATAAAAAGAAAGCAACATCGGGTGGAAAATGCATTCAAATAATATCAAAAAAGCTTTCAAGTGAACATGAGAGGTGAATTTTTTTTGATTATACATACATTCAAAACCAACTAACTACCCGCTAATAAGACTAATAAAAGGGGATAGTGTTGAGTTGCAATTCTGTGAGAGTACTTGGGCAATGTGACTGCACACAAATCATCCGTTCCAAGGGGACACATTCAACCGGAAATGCCAACTCTGAGTTATATTACATGTTCTGGAAGCGACGTGGATCACAGGTGTAATGCTTGGGAATTTCTAAACGATCGCTGTTTTATAATTGCGTTAATATATCGGCCAAACTCACGAAATAGTTTCTCTGAAAATGATTCGCACTTTTGCCATTGGAAGTGCGGAAAACTGATTTTGGCATGGACTGCAGCAAAGATGGGCACTTCTAAACGGAAAATAGTGAAACCCTGTGCGGGTATTCCATGCTCCCTGCCGATGGAGACGGGAAACCCGGGTGGCATATTGCAATTGCAGAACGTCCTCAGTTTGGTGAGCGCGGGGTTCACCGGTGCCAGCACATCAAAAATATTCTGAAAGTTTGCGTTATTTGTGGATTTGATTTAAAAACTCACAAGTACAGAATCGAGTGCCAGTGGAAAGTTTGGACTCATGCCGACCAACAACCCCCCAATTTCCTTTGTGTCAACTTTTGCGTTCATCCCACGTCCCAGGTGCGATAGTGCGTCCGGGACGCGCAAATACTGGCTCCAAGTGAGATCGGGCCGCGGGGGCGGAGTTAAACTGCGTCTGTACTGCTCCCGATTGGCACACGCGCACATCATCTGCCCCGATTCGGCATTTCCAGAAGGCAATTTGCCGGTAGAAAAGATTTGCTTCAGTTCTTTGTTCCGCTTCAAGTCTTCCCTGGACAGGTGTTCGCGTCTGAATTCATTCCAAATTAATTTCGAATAGTTGTTAATTGTCAGTCACTACCGTTTCCTGGTGATTAGTGTCATTCCCTTAACATTGTAGAAGTCGGCATTGTAGTCGCCGACCCAGTCCTGGAATAGCGGACTAAACCACATGCGTAAAATTGACCCTTAAACTGATTTTCCATTCATCAGCCAATTCTTGGCCCGAACAAAGTTTATCGTCCGCGTACTCATGTGGGAACTAGTTAATGGGAGTATTTAACCTTTGTGTCAGATTAGGTATCTAACCTGACGATATCTGAGCTCATTAGCAGATCCAATTCATCCGCTATGTGCTTGTTTTTATCCTTGACAGCTTGATAAACGCCGAGCTGGTTATCCATCAGCACCGTTTGGCGTTCTCTGGGTGCTGTTGGATCGAATAATAGCGATACATCTCCTCGAGTCCAGCTTGGCCTCCAATTTAGATTTGGAAGTAATTAATTGTAAAATTAAAAATATTACATTGCCGCTTTATCGTTGAAATCAATCAGTGTGAAATCCACACGCAACTTTACGCCTCTTTTATAAATCTTGAAAGTGTCTGAAGGTAAGATCCGCGATAGCAGTGGTATCCAGGATGAGAATTGCCATTTGCTAAAATGGTTGATGGTTCCAGCACAAAAACAAAATCAACCTCTCCATGTAAAAATCATTCAGCGCAGAAAGACGTCCTTGGAGTTCAGGGAGAAAAGTCATCAGATTGCTGTGCGACTGTTTTTTGAAAGCGACAAGTAGGAGTTCAACTAGAATTTTCAATTCCTAGCCTTTCTGAGTGAGTTTTCTTACTGATTTGCCTGTTCCCAAAACTGATTGCTTCGTGCAAACTCTTCCAGCCGGTGTTATTCTTCAAACTTAAGTTTGCACCATGCGAAAGCAAAAGTTTGGCTACTTCTGGGGGATTAAGATAACAATGACATGTTATTGCTAAATATGAAAAAATTATGTACCTTCATGACCAAACATGCAGGCAATGTGTAATGCTGTGTTTCCGTGAGTATCTCGTTTGTCTATGTCATTTTCTGTTAGAATTTTTTTGTTCATTTTCAGTGTTCAAAACGTAACACAAACCTTGATCCCTAAGTAATTGAGCAAGTGATGCGATGTCGTTGTGAAAAACTGCTTTATGAAGAGGGAAAAAGTCATCTAACCAAGAGCCACTCGCATTGCATTCATCAGCTGTCATAATAAATCAACTAAAATTTAAAAAAAATCAAATTTGGGATAAAAGTGGGATGAAGCTAGGGGTTAGAGGCTAGACACTATTCGTTTTGGTTTTTGGATGAATATGATTGCCTGATCCTGATTGCATATTTTAGCCTAAGCCCTAACCTAGGTAAGCTTAAACCGCAATGCGTCTATGGTCCCCTCTTCCTCTTTTGCGTAATCCCGTAATCTAAATTTAGACTCTAGGCTCTAGGCTTGGTATGTATATTCTTCAGGCGTTCAGGCATAATATTTTTTACCACCCAAAACAATTTTTTAACCACTCAACACGAATTCACAATTTTTAGCAACAAAAAAACTCATTGTTGTTGCTCCTCCACTGATCTCCTTTTCGCTGGGTCAATATACCAACTTTGACGACCTACGTATAGGTGGTAACTGGTAACTAAATAGTAAGCATTCTAAGCCAAATTATTATAAAAATTAAAAATTGTATTGGGTGGTAAAAAAATTGACGTCCTATTTTTCAGTATCGGATTTATTTTATTTCAGGCAAAAAAGACGTTTGTTCAAATGGAAACTGGACTGGAAAATCAATCAACTGGAGATGAGACGGGCCCTATACATTTAGCAACATCCTCATTTACCTCAAGTTTCGGGGATGAGGCAAAATCATTCAATAATTTGATGTCTGATGCTGGAATTGAGGATGATAAAAAGGAATTGAAAGATCGCATCATCGAAAGCATCATCAACGCACGACATGAAGAGGATGAGGATGGCCATGGAGAAAGAGGTTCATTCACTTTGTTTAATCTATCTTCAGTATAACCAGATTTATTTGAAGTCAATCTAACATGTCATTCTCAGATATTTGTCGAGTGTGTCGTCTTTCGGGCAAAGATACCTTATACCATCCCTGTTTATGCACTGGAAGCATCAAATATGTTCACCAAGATTGTTTGCTGCAGTGGCTCAAGTACAGCAAGAAAGATGTGTGTGAACTTTGCAACCATAAGTTTTCATTTCGACCACTTTATCGGCCGGACATGCCGGAAAGACTTCCCATTTGGGAGCTACTCAAGGGTTCGTTTTTATTTTATTAGGAATATATAGGAAAGTTGTTTAATTTTGAGGTGTTTTCCTGATTATGGCACGGTTTATGCGATTGGCACTTACATACACACTTGTTGCTTCTTGTTGGCTCGGACTTGTCCCCCTCATGGCTGCCCGAATTCATCGGATGGTCTTTTCCGGCCTGCTCTCATCATTTTTCTCTTCTCGAATATTGCAACTGTTTTCTGCTGAAAATGTAGCGGTAGATATTGCGCGTGGATCTTTGGTGGTTACACTATTTCTGTGTACGTTCATTTCATTGGTCTGGCTTCGTGAACAAATAATGGTAATCAACTAACCTGTTTGATGAGACCTTTTGTTGTTTTTTAGATTGGCGGTCCGGCGCATTTGTTGCATTTGCCGAATGAACCATTGCCAACCGCTGATGGAGGAGAGGCGGATCCAGGTATTATTTATTAGTTATTACGAACATCCACATCAATTGTACTGTGTATTAATGTTTTAGACGGACAACAACAGCCCCCATCCCCGCCAGCCAGACAACAGGACCCACTCCAAATCAACGATATTACAGAACCACGGGGTTGCAATTGCGCATAATTAATATTTTTGAATCGATTGCTCTACGCTAGGGTCACACGATGCTGAAACCACCTCGCTTTTCCGATCCACAGAGGATCAATCGACACAAACAGCGTCGGAACAATATATGGAGCCATCAACTTCATCTGCCATTAATAATCAACCACAGGCAGTTCCTGGGACCAGCAATGCGGGCAATTTGTCGTCAATGGACGGAGTGGGGGAAGGAGAACCGAATCCTAGTTCGATTTTGGACTTCGAGTTTATTATTATTCTCATTTTGTTTGTTAATTCTCAAGGCATTCCAATTGACCAGAAGAAGAATTCTGAAACGGACAGCTTATTAACCATCCCACAACCATCGCAAAGAGCCGCGCCCAGTACTAGCCCACCATTGCAGCGTTTCCAACCGGTGCAGCAAGCCCTGGTTGCCGAAAATAACAACAATTTGGAGCAAGACCAGCAACAAGTTGCACAAAATGGAATCGCCGCTGTCGCTGCAGCTGCAGAAATTGATCCGCAACAACAGCGATTTGTGGACGAGCTGACTTGGCAGCGCCTTCTCGGACTAGACGGATCGTTTGCGTTCATCGAGCACGTGTTCTGGACAATTTCCCTCAATTTCGTATTCAACATCGTGTTTCGTAAGTATTTCTGGCACACAATATACATACAAAAAATCGATCAATGCCTACCTGATTAATACTCATAATAGTTTGAAATTAGGTAATCGAATGAGGTTAAATTTATCTGAAGTAAAAAATAATCGTCGGTTTTCAGTGTACTTTCCTTCCCAACTTGGATCCAATATTCTTGCTCTTTGTGGATTTGGCGCCGGTAGAATCGTCTACTTCGAGTTGCCCATCTCAATTCTGACCGGGCTCGTTGTCATTTTGGCCCATGGATTGCTCATTCATCGCGTAGCCAAAATATTTCGGCTTAAAACGTAAATTAATAACATTGGCCCTATCGTGATGAGTGTGAATTTTTAGCCTGTACACCACTGCAGGCATGATTTGTTTGATGCTGAAAGTCTTCTTGCTCGTGGTCGTGGAGTTGATCATCTTCCCGATTCTGTGCGGATGGTGGCTGGACATTTGCTCGGTCAGTGAGGTGAACAGCGCACAACGGGTTCTCGCGTGGTTTTAGTTGCCGCTCACCGGGGTGACGCTGGAGGAACGAATGCGCTCGTTCCGCCAGTACCCGAGCAGCTCCATGTTCCTCCACTGGCTCGCGGGCATGGTCTACGTGTTTTACTCCGCATCCTTCATCTTGATCCTGCGAGAACTGCTTCGGCCTGGAGTGCTCTGGTTCATTCGCAATCTGAACGACCCCGACTTCAACCCAATCCAGGTGGTGGCTGAAGGGTTTTGCTAGGTTTACAAACACTTTCAGGAAATGATTGAACAACCGGTGCCTCGCCATCTCCGCCGCCTTGTTGCGTCAATGACCCTATTCTTCTCTATCATTTTGCTAGTCGTATACGTCCCGTTGCGCTCCATCAAATGGGTCTTCCCTTCCACTCTTCCATACGTCTTTTCCGGATCCGCTGACACTCCACTTGTCGAATATTCATTTGAACTCGTCCTACTTCAGGTAATAAAAAAGCTCGGGTAACCGCACGACAGTATCCTATCCTCTTATCAGGTTATCATGCCGACCATATTGGAGTATTCGAAGGCGTTTCTGCTGCTCAAAAGAGCAGTACGGCTGTGGTGCCGCGTGGTGGGAGGCTGGCTACAACTGGACAGCTATCTACTTCCGGCAGAGATTAGGCGAAACGCAGACCATCAACAACGCGACCAGCAGCGCCAAAGGGCCCGCGAACGTCTCTTGCGCGGCGACCAAGAAGAGCAAATCGGACTTTTGGAGGCACTGGAGGCGATTGAGGACGATACCACTGAAGATGAGGGAGAGGAGGACAACAATGAACAGGATGATGAGGACTACAACGAGGAAGGCGAGGACGCGGTGCCGAGGAGAAGAGGCAGAAGACACAGACGGGGCGGGGAACAGGACAACGGAGAAGACGAGGAGGAAGTGCAAAATGTCGAAGAAAATCAGGTCTGGCCGTTTTGGAGGGAATTAGCGATGCTTTCTTTTGCAGCAATTGGCAGGAGAAGTGCCAGCAGTCAATGGTGCCGATGATAACGCAGCGGTCAATAACCAGGAATTGGGAGTTGCTCAAGCAAATGATGGGCAAAACAATGCTCTGGGCGCCATAGAAGAACCCGAATTCGAAGACGACGACTTGCGCGATGACCAGCGTCTGTTGGCCCAGTTCCAGTTGGAACAGCGCAATTTGGGCGCCCAGCATCAGGCATTGCTGCGCTTCCGCGACCCCACCGTGAGCGAGGACTTCGTCCGACCCACGCTGTTCCCTCTCCGAATTGCTGTGCTACTCGTGTTCGTCGCGATCACAGCTGTGCTCATCTCCCTGGTGTTCTTCCTCGTCCCTGGTGAAACAAATCGATATACACTTTTGCATCCTCAATTCAGTTACCATTGGACGCACACTTCTTTCGCTGCTCGCTCTGACCAATCAGCCGGTGCACGACCTGTACACGATAGCCGTGGGTCTGTACACTTGCTGGCTCTGCATTCGACTGGGAATGCTGTCGCGTGAGTGGGCCCAAAAAGGATGGGCCTACATGAAAAAGGTGCCCATGTTCTCACAAAAACGTAGAATCCAGTCACACAAGGTCTTCAATTCTGCGGCCTGGCTGATTTTGCGTGTGGTCGCTGCTTCCTTCCCACTACTGGTCGTAATTCCATTCATGCTCGGCCTCTACTTCCAGCTGCTTGTGATTAGTCCACTGCGTGTGGTGTGTTTTTAATAAATATTATATGTACAAATCTTAAAATATTCAGACGATTTTCCAATCGCCGTTGTTTTTCCCCTGGAAGGAATGGGCCATGGGAGTAGTGCACTTTAAAATTCTGTGCGCATCCGTGCTTATGGGTCCCGATTGGTGGATGAAGACGGCTTTTGAACAGGTCCCGCCGATTCCATGGAGACAAATCTGTTAATAGTGGTTTCACAGATCTACGCTGACGGGATCTGGAACTTCCGACTCCGTGACCTCTACGTGAACTTGGTCTTGCCGATTGTGAATGCACTTGCATTTCTCATCGCCTTGCCATACACCTTCAGCAAGTTGTTGCTGATCTTCATCGGTGAGTGACTCTCAGAATTGATCAGAAGCTTGATCTCCTCTCACCATTCTACCCCACATAGAATCTTCCCGAGAAGAACAAGTAATCGTTACGCGATATGCATATCCCTGTATGCTCGGATCCGTCTGCATTTGCGCATTCCTCATCTGGCAGTGGCAAAAGTTGAAACTGCTGGCGCAGAAAATCCGCAATGACAAGGTTCGACGAAAACGCCAAAGTTAATAGCAACTTTCGGTGCATTTAAGTACCTGATCGGCACTCAACTGGTCAACTTCTACCGTGAAAACACACCGGCCCCGCCTGTTGTGGCTGCTCCATCTTCATCAGCAACACAACCACAGGCGTCAACTGTTGCTCGAGAACAACCTCCGACGACTTCGTTCGCGAAAGAAGAGCAATTTGGAGGAACAGGGGCAGAAATGACAATCGGAAAGCAGCAGGAGGGGACGGAAATTTAAGAAGGGAATTTTTGGACCAACCATAGCTTTTAATTACGCATGGACGATCGGTTTCGCCCACGACAACGTGTATCTATCTTGAACCCCAATTTTGAATTTGTACCAATGTACTGAAGCAAAATAAAGATCCGAAAATATTTATAATAGACGTCATGAATCATGATGTATTTAAATATGAGTAAGATGGATTCTATCAAGTAATATCAGTAAGTTCCCCAATTGCGGTTAAAGCGTAGAAGCAGGCATGAATATCTTTGATTTAAATTTCTTATCCCATCTGACGTATTAGACATGTCCCGTTTTATTTGGAACTGGCTGCGTGGATGTCGATGGCACATTGGTTGCGGTTCGTTTGTCCAACTCAAACAAGAACATCAGCTCATCCCTGGTCAACTTAGTAATCTTCTTGGAGGCAGCACTGGAAAATAGAAAAATGCGGAAACACCAATAGTAGGAACTATTACTATTACCCTTCCAGGACGGAAGTGGCAAGGGCGGTCTTTTTCTCCTGCAACATCAGTACGCGTTGCTCGATGGTCTCATTGCAAATGAATCTGAAGAAGAGATGTTACAGAGAGCTAAAAGAGAACAACCCACTTGTGGATGAACACACTTTTCTTTTGCCCGAGGCGGTAGATTCGGTCACAGGCCTGCTGTTCCAGCGCTGGGTTCCAGTGCAGATCGACCAGGAAGAGATGATTGCCGCCGACCAAGTTCTTGTGGCAAGGGAATTTAGGTAATCAATCAGTCGACGGGCGTCTGATTCACCAGTCCAACTCCCCCCGCAGTCAGCGAGAGCAGCATCACTCTGGGTCCAGAGCCAACGCGGTTGAAGGCGTCCACACGCGACTGGCGGTCATCGGTCTTCACCTCCCCCGTAATGCTGGTGTAGCCGATCTTCTTTCGTTGCAGATGGAACTCGATCAGTGACAACATGGTCGTCCACTGGCTCACAATGACACTGAAACACCAATAGAGAAGCAATGTCCAACTTCGCTACCATTTATCACCACACTCCATAACTCGATCTAATGCGCTCAGCACGGCGACAATCTGTTCAAAACCAATTGTTTTATTTATTGGAGGGGAATGAATTTGTTTACCTTTGTGCTCGGATGGTACTTCTCAAACACCTTCTCGACGTCCATCTTCTCTTCCGAAGCAGGTCCCTTCTCCAGCACACTCTCGTCCAAAGACATCTGAGCCATCGACATCTCAAGGACTTGCGCTGCAAATTCTTCGGCATTCCCCTCATTATCGGCATCATCTTGTTTGAAAGCCTCAACGTCTATGGCCTAAAAATAGCGGAATAACTAGACGTTTATTTTAAAAATAAATTACGTTTTTAGTCAGCCAGAAATGAACGCAGGCTTGTCGAAGGCGAAGCAACAATGCGAGAATGCACGACATTGCCTGGAAGTTGTCACCGGCATTCACATTCTTGGCGCCTTCAAATTTCAAACTGTAAAAATGCTGATTTGTGAGTCGTACCAATGAACGGATTCGGCACTTTTGCTCCTGGTTTTTGTTTGCGGAGTCCGCGATATGGAAAGCCACCTCCATCCTTGAGCAGATCACGAACTTTTTGTCTGAAGGAGGCGGCAAAATAATAATAATAATAATAATAATAATAATAATAATAATAATAATAATAATGTCCAGCCAAAAATGGTGGGTATGAGAATTTTCCACTTTACAGCTAAATCCTCACTTTGATGCCTCGAACATAATTGAGTAACAGTGCGATTCGACCCGCTGCAGACTCAGGTTGATGAGTTCAAACTTCTTTGGCTGCAAATCGACAATTGGCTTCTTCGTTTCATCGCAAATCTGGCTCTTGGTGCGGCGCAAGAGGATGTTCTTCACAATTGTGTTGAGCCGTTCAGAACTTTTCGCTTAAAACTTGAAACTAGATTTGCTCTCCCAAAATAAGTACCGTTCGAAGTCATTATGAACTCCTTCCACATTGCTTCCTCAGAAAAGGGTTTCACTTGCAGGAAACTGAATTGAGCGATATCAAAATGCCAGATTTGATAGGTACCGAATGAGTGAGAAGAGATCCCAAAGTTTGTTGTGGATCGGCGTGCCGGTTAAGCACCACCGGTGGACTGCGTCCAGGCGGCAGCACGCCCGCGATTTCAGCGAAGCTTTGTTGCGGATCTCATGGGCCTCGTCCAAAATGACACGTTCCCAGGCAATTTTAGTCAGCACAGAACTGGTATGTTTTGGGACCTAAATTAGCTAGCAATAGTGAGACTTTCCCACTCTATTTGCATTACCATAAACTTTGACTTGCTCCCTTTTCCTTTGTTCGACGCTACTGGATGTTCCTTTTCCGAGTCTTCTTCGTCCTCGTCATCACTGCTTGCGCCAATTAAATCCACTTTGCTCTTGAGTTCGCTGACCAACAAATCGTAGGTTGTAATCACGATATCGAATTTGGAGAGTCTGGAAGTACAGATTACAGCACACATAAATTGTGCCCACCCACCGATTGGCCGCAATTTCTCGCTTATTCTTGGGTCCGTGAAACACGTGCACACGCAACTTGTTATCCATGACACGTTCGCGCACTTCTTTCTCCCACTGAAAGATCAGAGAGGCGGGTGCCACGACCAATGTCGAGTTTGAGGCGATCAAGTTTCGGTCTTCAATGAAGTGCTTGCGCATCTGCCTATCTATTTCCTCCATTTCTTTTGGATTCTCCTTTCGTGCGTTCTTTTTGTGCAAAATTAACGCGATCATAGAGAGCGTCTTTCCCAATCCCATATCGTCGGCCAGAGTACCACTGGGTGGCACTTGCTGTTCGCGCCAAAGCAGCCAACTCAATCCGATCTTTTGGTGCCGCATCAGCTCAATACGAAGTCCTTTTGGCGAGTCAGTCTGCACATTTTCAGGTATAGTAGAGAGGGATCTGAGAAATTGAGCAAAATAGTTTAATCGTCAAATCCCATATTTTACTGGTGCATAGTCGTGATTATATTATTCGACACTCCTTTGATGCGCTGCATTCTTTCTTCAGTCATTTTACCTCCATACAAACGTCCATGCTGGGCAGCTGTAATTAAAATACATTAAAACGAAAACCAATGTGCAATATACGAATTTGTTGGAAAGCAGGCGGTGGACGACTTGGACCCGCACTCACTTGTTGCGGATAAATTTGTTGCGGAGCAATTAGTAGTGGCCCTCTTGGAGGCTGCACATTCTCTACAAATTATGAGCATGAGTTTCAATTAGCAAACGTCATGGTTAACTTACTGATCGGTAACACAGCAATTTCCTCTTCGGAATCCTTGCAATTTTCGTCTGTTTTGCTTTCATATTCTTCACCCCTATCATATTCAGTTACACTCGTGACTAGACTTTGTGGCTCCCTTTCAACTTCTTTCACACATTCTATACTGTCATCGACGATTTCGATTTTGTCTTCACTGTTTGACATATTTTCGGAGATTTCGTTGATCGAAATTTGCACATCATCTGTAGACAATGAATCACTTTCCTTTGTCGCTATTGTCTTTGTGCTTTCTTCCTCTTCCGAGCTGGAGGAATATATTATGCGCGGTGGCAGCAAAATATTCTCCTTTCCCAGAGAAGAGTGCTCGTGATCTGGGTCATCCTTTTGCTTGTCAAATGCAAACAACGAAGACAATGTATCATTATTGGTAGAAGTACTTTCTGAGTCTCGCAAAATTATTCTCTTGTATGCTGGTGATGCAAAAGTCGCACTTGTCTAAAATTGTTCAGATTCAACGGAATTTAAAGTTAAACATTCCTCACATTCATATCCTTGACCAATTGTCTTTTGTGCATTTGAAGTTGCAAATGAGCCGAAGACTTGCTGCCGCTGTTCGGATTGGGTGTTGACGTTGATGAAAATTGCCGTTCATCAAAATCCTCCATTGACATGGAAGAAGACATTATTAGACTAGACTAAGACCAAATGTTGAGAATGATTTCTGTTTGTTTTCCCTGAAATCTTTGATTTAGATGGTTGGGTTATGATTTATGATTTAGACTTTAGAGTGCAAGTGTGATCTCTGAATCCCGAATGAATCTTATTAATTTCTACTCGTCAGATTAAAATAAACATTAGAAAGTATTAAAACTTAAAAACTGTTGTTGACTTTCTGCATATTGGTTCTTATGCTCTTTTGCTTCTTGTTTTCATTTTTCAAACTAAAATTTTAGCGCTAGTATATGCCCACGTTCGGTAGGGGTCACTTGTGTACCGCCATTTGTGTACCGCCATTAGTGTACCGCCAGTTGTGTACCGGGTCCATTTGTGTACCGGGC
>VAHH01000486.1:11339-29437 GCA_013357305.1 Radopholus similis | reverse complement strand
ATTTGTAACATTTTGCCAGAAAAATGATTTTTTGAAATTGTAAAATTCAATAGGGCTCAGAACTTTTGTTACACCCTAAGTATTTATTCAAATCGATTGTATAAGTATTTTTGTGTAATAAATTAATGGCAATTATTTGTTCTAATTTATACATTAAAATTGAATTGAAGCAAAACTGAAAATGCGTGAGAATTGTGATAAGGCACATGCAAAATGGCTCCCAAAAAGTTCGTACAATTGGCCACACAAAAAATTTGGAATTTGAACGCCAAAATGTGAGAACAAAAAAAACTTTTATTGTGTGCCCAATTGTTCCATTGTGTGGACTTCTCGAGGTTCTCACTTCTCAACACCGCTCAAACTGTTCCCTTCGGATGTCGTCCACTGGAGTAGGCTGTTGGCCTGCTGTGGGCTCACTCGGTTCAGGCCACCGCCAACATTGGTTGTGTTCAGTCGATCTGTTCAAAGAAGGAATTGAATTGAAAGCAAACTTGGAACATTGATTATAAATATTTTAAATTTTATAAATTGTTTTACTTTAAGATACAAATATATTCCAAAGGCACTTTATGCCCTTAGATGCAAGGTCATTTGTGAATAAAAATAGCGAGGGGATTAATTCCGTACCAAATAAGTGAAAAACGTACCAAATTAGTTGAAAAACGTACCAATATAAGGGAATACAAGGGAATAGAAGGGGGACAATATATATTTGGTACGTTTTTCAACTAATTTGGTACGGAATTAACCTTTTCCGATAAAAATATATAAAAATGAAAACATAACCAGTCATATGTCATACATAATCTATTTGCTTTTAGGCATTGCTTTGCCTTTCAAACTAAAATTTTTACTTATTATATTATCAAAAAAATATTTTAAAAATTGCCTAAAATGAAACTGACCATGTTCTTTGGCGCCTAGCTGTTTGGCGTGCTCTTCCACCTTGCGCAGTGCAGTGGGCAGCGTGTAAGCGGCAGCCATGAAGGCCGCTCCGCCCACCACAAGGAGGGCATTCGGCAAATAGAAGGCATAGACCAGCGCTCGAAAGCGGTCGCCAGGCGTGGTGGAGCGGTGCCTGAACACGTCGGACAGAGCGCCCACCAGGTAGGGGCCGCTGGCGTCACCGAACAGGTGCGACACCAGAATTTGGGCGGCGCTCGCACTGCTCCGTCGCTCTGGCACAATGATGCTCCTGCAAAATGGGAATAAATTTCAAACGTCAAAATTGGCGCTAAAAATTTTAAAAAATTCAAACGTCAAAAATGGCGCCAAAAAATTATTCCAAAATCTTACATGAGCATGTCCACATTGACGGCCCAGTTGAGGCAAAGGCACACAATGGTGAGGAAGATGATCACCTGCAAAAGGATGCAAACATTCAAAAATGAAGAGGAAAGTGCCGTCCTTAAAAAGCCTCTTCGTACTCATCTCTTCTAATTTTTCTTCATTTTCCTGTTACTTATAATCATTTTCGTCCACTCTTTCTAAAACATCAATTCGTTATCTTTGTCCACCACTCTTCATTTTGATTTCTTCCTCCCATCCACCCACTTCTCTTCCTCTTCATCTTTTCCTCGTGAACCATCATCTCATCTCCTCTTATTCGCCATTTTCTCTTTCTACTCATCATCTTACGATTAGCCTCTTCTTTCACATCCTTAGGTACAACTAACTCATTAGCTTATTAACGTTCTTCATCCCTATTTCTTCCTCTTCTCAATCTATTCTCCCTTTTAATTATTCTTCCATATTATATTCAACAAACTCATCCGCTTCCTTTTCTCGTTCTCCTCATTACTACTCCTCATGCAGCTCTTCCTGTTCAATTATTCTTCAAATGCATTTTTCCTTCTTTCTCATCTTCGTATTGATTCTTTGATTCCCATCATTCATCTCTTCATACTATTGTTCTCATCTCATCCCTTCACCTTTTTCATCCTTCCCAGTTCCCATTCATCCCTTCCTCTTTCATCACTCACCCAGGCCAAAAGCATGTTTGAGCCCATGAATTGCAAAGAGATGAACATCAGCGGGACGGCGGCAAATGAGCCAATGGCACAAATCAGCGGATCCGCTTTGGGCGAGGCTCGACCCACACAGCAAAATTTGCCTTGCTTCCACATCTGGAAAAAAATTGGAAAATTAAAAAAACTAAATATTGCCATAAAATTTAATAATATCAAAATATCTATTTTAAATGTTGACCTGTGATAACATTGTGCCCATGCCGACTCCGAGTATGCCGGCGAACAGGGTGATGGCGCCGAATATTTGCGAGACTTGTCCCTTGTCGCCCTTGTCCAACAGCGAAGTGTCGTTCAGGTGCTGTCGGTCTGCTGTGGCGTGCTCCACAGCCGCTGGGCCCCACCTGGAACAAACAATGCATTGAAATTTGAAGCTTTTTTCAAAGTTGCTTAAAATCCCACAAAGATCATTTGAATATTATTGATCGATCCATTGTTAAACTGACCAAAGACGAAATGGGATCAAGGCTGTTCATCTGATCAGTTTCACATTAATTAACCGATAAGTGATTTCCGATTTCATATCATTACAGATCATCAGATCGTTGATTCACACATATCATTTGATCTGAGAAAAACAAGTCCAAACTATTCATAGATAAAAACTATTCGCAGATAAAGGTCATCTGATCCATTGATTCAATCATATTGTTTTTTTGGTATTTTGTTTAAGATTTCAAAAGTTTCAAAATTAAGGTTTAAATTTGGAAAATTGATTTCTGAAGGTGTTTACCATGTCAGCGTGCCAGTGACAAACACCTCCGCGGTGTAGCCAATCGTGGACCAGACAAAGGTGCGACTGAAAATTTAAATTCTTGGTGATTATCGATGAAAAACAAAAATTTACTTGGCCGCCAAATAGAGGATGTCGTTCGCATAGCTGGCCAAGTGATGTCGTGCCGCTAGGCGATACTTGCTCCACGCAAACTGTTGTGGCACCTCTGCATTGTTGTTCACACTCAAATGGCCGCTGAATGTGAAGGCAAAAACCATCATTTGAAAGCAACAAATGAAGCTCTATTTTCGATACATGTGGTTTGGGTGACTGGGAATGTTGACAAGCTATAACTTGAGAATAGAGCTAAAATTGAGATCCAAAAGTGAGGAGAGTACTATAAAATGACTACTATTTAGACAGAATTTATTGATCAATTTGGGCTATGTTATGGCCTAAAAACCCCAAAAATCTATGATTTCATAAGATTCAAATTTTTGGCAAAAAGTGCTAAATTCTTAATGGAACTATTTCAAATTCGATCTCTCTCTCAAAAAGTCAAATACCATTCCGTCCCTTCTAATTTCGCCCACCTTTGGTATCGAGTGTGCGTTCTGCGCACTGCTGACTCAACCGGCAGTACGGGTGAAGTGGAATCCACAGCGCTTCCGCTAGCCTCACGTTCTGCTTGGCCCCTTTGCTGGAAAAATTGAGACATTGCTATTTTTCCCAACTTTTTGTGGTATTGGTTTAAATTCAAAATTGGAGTAAACAACAGTCTAATCAATTTCCAAAAAATTAATTTTTGGCAAAATTGATATGCCAATTCCAGCAACTTTTTTGATGCCTGGTCGGTTAGCAATCAGGACTTTATAACTGAGTGATCTAAAAAGTTATCAAAAACTGAGAGCCCCAAATGACCAACTTTT
Source organism: Radopholus similis (assembly GCA_013357305.1). Taxonomy (NCBI): domain Eukaryota; kingdom Metazoa; phylum Nematoda; class Chromadorea; order Rhabditida; family Pratylenchidae; genus Radopholus; species Radopholus similis. Next base: position 25,766 of record VAHH01000486.1, on the reverse strand, counting down.
CAAAAATTGACTAATTTGATCACTCTTGAGAGATGGTCAGTTATGATCATCTATCAGTGATCATTCAAGTTATTTGATAACATGGAAATTCAATTGTGGAGATTCTGTGCCTGGCCCTAATTTTTTTTATTGGTCTCACCGGCTCTTTGACGAAGAGTAGGAGCGTGAGAATGCAAAGTGCGCCCAGCACTGGAGTGACGCGAATGCCCCATTGCCAACAGGAGGCGCATTTAGCCGCTGAGTCGCCTTTGGCCAGCGAAGTCACCGATGCGCCCACAACGTAGCCGAGGCCACTGCAAAAAAAATAAAAATTATTGAGCTCGGATCAGTGTTGTCTTGAGGCAAATTGAGTGACAATGATTTGGCGCATAACTTGGGGACCAATCGAGATCGGACAAATGATCCCATGGACTCATCGGATAGCCAAAAATGGTGGCTATTTGTCCGAAAAAGAGTCCATTCAAATTGGCTTCCAAATCCTTGAGTTATGATTTTTTGATTGAACTCAGCCAAATGTGCCAAGTTGGGACCAGTTTTTGGGCCATAACTTTGGAGTGGTTTGGCCAAACGAGTCCAAATCTTTCATTGACCCAGATAGCCCCTCGATATTGGCTATCAAATGACACTTTCTGTTCACCAATTAACGTTGCATCAGTTTCTTAAATTTGGCGCGTAATTGAACCGAACCCCAATTTTTTTTTGTTGCCCACCTCCCGACTGGAATGGCGAAGTAGAAGAACATGAGGACGCGACTGCGCAATCTGCCGGCGAACAGATCGGCAATCAGTGTGGGCGCAATCACAGCGTAGGACGCCTCTCCCACGCCCACAAGACCACGCAACAGAACGAACGCGTAAAAGTGCTGTGGAAGAAAACGATGAATTTTTTGATTGAAATGAATAAATCATCACAATTTTAAAGCTTTTCTTTTTGAAAAATTGATCACTTTTTTCGTCGCCCATATCATTTAGGCCATTTTCATTAACTGTGACGAAACAAGTCGAATGAGTTCAAATTTGTCAGCTCCAAAAATATTAAAAATTTTTTAGGCCAGCCTCATATCACACACAATAAGAGGCTGTACAGATCTCGCCGTGTTCAAAAAAAGGTCGGAATGTGTCAAAACAATTTGCAAAGATTGGACTCCAACTGACAAGCGGGATTGATACTTAAATTCCTCCTTATGCTAAGTTATTACTTAATTAATCAAATATCAAAGAGAAAGATCCTACCTAACTGTTCAGAACACTTTCTCATTCTTTTCCCTCTATCTAACAGAGAAATAGTATGCAAAATCTCATTTAGCGGTGACATACTATATGTTAGAAATAAATATTTAAAATTTTGAATGTTTTTACTCCGGATGGGATGAATGAAGAGGCGAGCACAGCGCCCACCCAGATGGACAGTCCGACCAGCATGATGCGTTTCCGGTTGAATCGATCGCCGAGAAAGCCACAAACGGGCGCCACGCTCATGAAAAAAATGATGAACACCGTCTGCAGAAAGCCCGCCCACGAGTCGTCAATGCCGTAGAAGTCTTGCAAGTCTGTCAGAACGCCTAAAAATTTCAAAAAAAAAAATTATAATGAAACCGAAAAAGATAAATCCCAATTTTTTTAATTGAAGCTAATTATAATTATATTTGTTAGATCAAATTGAGATATAAGTCTTTAGTTATTATATTTGTTAGTTCAAAATTGAGATATAAGTCTTTAGTTAATTTTATAGTTTTACAACAAATTTGATTTTAGAAAAAAAGCTCTAAGCCTAAAAAGTAAAAATGCAACATTTTTACTTTACAGAAAATATGAAGCTTAAGCTTAATACTTCATTTTTCAGAAATGTCGAATTTTTTGAGTTTTGAACTCAGACTTAAAAATGGTCCCAAAAAATGACCTAGTGCATGCGTAAAAATGGACTAGTCTATTTTTTGACTATTTTTCATTTGGCTTGCCTGCCACTGTGAAGCGGTCCATGTAGTTGAGCAGGTTCACCGTGAACAGCACCAGCACACACACAAACTTGGCGCTGTCCATGCCCATTATTCGGTTTGTGCAGCTTAAAATGGAGAAATGGGGGAAAAAGAGAGGAGAAATTCGAACAATGGAATAATCGCTGAAAACGCTCAAATTTAAAAATGGGAGCCCCCACAGCTCTGACAGAGCATTATTGGTTCACGGTTCCGGTCCCGTGGATTAATTTTTGTGCTGTGCCTTGTCACCTTGTGCGACAGGAGTGACTCGGCCAGCGATCGTTTTATCGGAAGTTGTGCCCCAAAAATGTGGCGCACATCATATTACCCATTTTGGGGAGCTCCCCATCAGTTAATCTCTAGAATCTAGAAGTGTTTAATTTTTATTTAAAAATTTTGGATAAATTTTCTTTTTATAATTTTCAATAATTAATAGCTCTTCATAAAATTGGGATTTGTATTAAAAATCGAAATTTTAATAAAATGTTTAATTTTTGAAATTAGAAAAGGAACGAAAATTAGTAGATCGCCAACAGATTTCTGGACGTTTAATTAACTAATTTTGAGTATAAATTCAAATTTCAGTCTTTTTGTAGTCACTCTTTGAAACACAGAATTTGTGAATTTTGCTTCAAATTTTGTGTGAATGTGCCTCTTATCACTTATCAGTTGTCTAATTTTGATCCATTCATTCAGTCGCATCCACCCACCAAATGATGTGAACATATCGTCATCATCACTTTCGACTGTTGCCTCACGTGAGGAACTAATACCCAAAAAATATTAGTCGCAGCGCAACAGTTCTAACATTCTCCTTTAGCTACAAAATGATTTCTGAGTCAAATTCTCAATCTTGATGAGATATTACTCGTCAAATTCAGCTCAAAAGATCTGCTTCAATTTAAAGGTGGGTTCTCGACAAATCTCGATCCCGATTTTGCCTCGGATCGGGAATATTATGCACTGGACAAAATGGCATTTTTGAGGAAATTAAAGTGATTTTATTCTCTCTATCCAATGACCTGTTCAGCTCTAGGGTTAAGAGTTGACTAAGAATTGGCCAAGTTATGGCCAAATGTTTGGAAAAATCGGTCAATTTCCGAGTGTTTTTGGCCATAACTTGTTCAAAGCTGGACCAAGCAATTCAGGTTTGGCACCACATTTTGTGAAGCTTCCATAGCTCTCTATCCAATGAGTCCAAGAACGCGTGTCTTAGCTTCGTTTATGGCCAAAAAACTCCAAAAATCCCTGATTTTTTTCAAACATCTGATTCAAATTTAAAGCTTGCCGCTTTACTATTGTATTTATTGTATTACATGCACGAATCAGGTTGGGCGGGGATGGATTAAAAAATGCACAAAAAATGGTGGTTTTGGGGAAAATGGCGCTGAACAAATTTTGGGCCAAGTCAATATGCGCCCCTACCTTTGGTGGCCGTCTGCATGGCTTGCGTTTGCGCCTGTGATTTTTCGTTTGCGCGAATCCAACGAGATCTCCTCAAAATGGTGTTCGGCGGCGCCAACTGCGTCGCTAGCAGCTGGCTCGCTGCGCTTTCGGCCCAATCGGCTGCTCCACTCCTTGGCCAGATGTTTCATCGAAAAATTTGGGGCGAAATGGCAAAATGAGAGGAAATGGGACTAAAATTTGATTGGCATTAGCAGTTGCTTCAATTGGTGACGAAATGGGGACGATTTCTTGAAAATGCCAAATTTGGCAATTCTTAAAAAATGCCAAAATCCGTCAATTAAAAAAATGTCAAAAAAATGTCAATTTTTTTCGGCATTTTTATTGAAAGCAAAACAATCTTTCCATTTTGGGAATGAATCAATGGAATGCATGGAATGCCTGAAAGCGCGTTTAATAGTCCGCGTAAAATCATATTATCAAAGTCAAAATCGTTGGCTTCTTGGACCAAAAAACAGCCAATAAAAAGCCATTTTTTTGGCACATTTTGATTGGAAAATTCGAATCCATTTTCAACGGGAGGCGCTTTGACACCAATCGAAACATGTTTGAAAATGGGAGAATGGTGGGAGAGAGGTGCGCGTCGCCCTCTGGAAAACGGCGCGCGGCGGCGGAGTGGTGGCCTTGACAACCGAAAAATCACATCCCCAGTCAACAACAACAACAATGGGTAATATAAAATATTCCGCAATGATGGGAGCGAGGCCAGGGACTGGAAATTGGGGCGATGTTTTTTAGTTGAGCAGTTGGGCAGCAAAAATTGAAATTTGTATGGCCTCAAAAAGGTGTTTAAACTTTAAATAAATATTTTCTACCCAAAATATTTGAAAAAATTTTTAAAATTTAAAATGAATATTGTTATGAAAGTACTTTTTATAATTGAAATGAATTTTTAGGCGCCAAAAGCAAAATACCGTATTTCCTTTAATTGAAGTCCCGGGGCTTCTATTTTTCAACCCCTTTCCAAAGGGGGCTTCAAATAGAGGGGGGGCTTCAAAAAAAGGGGGGGTTTCAAATAAAGGAAATACGGTACTCAATTTTTTAAATATCTAATAAATCAATTAAAATTGACCATCATGTGATCCAAAAAATGTGAAAAACAATGCTTTTTAGAAGCCATTTAAATTTCGAAATTGGTGGCCAACTTCCCCAAACATTTCAAAACAACAACGGAATTATTGGGAAGGAATGGGCGCGAATGGGAAAGGGAATAAATTGATCGTATCGACGAATGAATGAAAATGGGGGGAGAATGGTTTGGTTTTGGTCGCTCGCGCGTGAGCATCGATTGCGGGAATTGGGCGCACAAAATAATTTTTTGGAATTATTACAATTTTTGCTTTTTGGTAAATCGAAAATTTGGAAATATTAATGTTTTACTGGTAAAAAGATTAATTCGCTAAAAAATGGTTGAAAAAGCTACCAAATGTTTGCATGAATATTTGACGCTGAATAACTTTGTTCAGAATGGTCAGATCGGCCTAATTTTGTTGCCATTCCATTCAGCTCTTAGAGAGACGCTTCGAATCAGCTATTTACTGCTGTCCTTGGTGGGGTACTATTTGGGTTGAAGAAATACTATTTGGTAGTTTTATCAACCAAATTTGGCAGCGAATTAATCCACTCGTTTGAATAAAAACACTAAATTGGACCATAAATATTAAATAGAACCAATGGTGAAAATTGCAAAAACAGCGAATTTTTGGCAGCTCAAAATATTGCACTTTTGGTAGCGCAAAAATGTACGGCGGCGGGCGGACTGTGGAGGCGTGAAAGGGAAATGACGAAAAGCGGAATTTGAGGGCAAAATGATAGTTGTTTGTGATGACGAATGAGTGAATCACATACCAGCAGAGGCGCAAGGGAATGCCATTTTGATATTCATTTTTATTTCTTTTGGCCATCCCGGACTTGGCCCAATTCAATGGTATTGTGCACAATCCCACAGCTCTGAAAGGAGAAACAGGAAGCGGCTCATTCGCATTTTTAAAATCTTGGCGTTGTGTTTTCTTGCCAAAAAGATGTAACTCTAATTGAATTTTTTAAATATTTTTCTCCCCTAAATTTAAGATAAATGGACAGTGCAAAATTTTCAAAATGGGACCAAAAGGAAAGTTATCTCTTTTATCTGTGAAACTGTGGTGGTGCGAAGGGACTGTGAGGGATTGCTGATTGCGCTCCCTTTTTATATTTGTTTCCTTCATTCCCTCACATCACATCATCTCAGCGACTACTGAGTCTACTCCGCCACTCCACTGTTCTGACTTGTTTTGGTTGGGTTCTTCCGCCCGCCAAAAATCGATGTGAAAAAATGTGATGCGATAAAAGTGATAAAAGCGAGCGGATCGATATAAAAAGACGAAAGTTTTTGGACTCATTGGACAGACCAATGGAAGCCAAACAAATTGTGGTGCCAAGTCTGAATTGCTTGGTCCAGCTCTGAGAACAAGATATGGCTGAACTGGATACGTTGACGGAACTTTTTCTTCAAACTTGATTCAGTGTCACATTTGTGAAGATATAGCGCAAATAAAAAGTTGTATTTCATAAGTATTTTTCGCATCTTTCCTTGCGCTTCGCAAATTCCCTTTCCTCGAGTGCTCGCTCATCTGCGGCGACTGTCCTTGTCCCCGGATTTCTTCTCGTCCCCATCAGATCTGTGCCATTTTGAATTGAAACGATGGTTTCCAATTTGCATTGCGCTTTCACTTTAAAATACATTTTTAATTTCAGACTTTTAGTCCTATAAAATAAATTAAAAATCATTTAAAAGTATTTTTAATTTTGCGGTTTTAGTCAAAAAATCAATTTAATTTTTTTTGTAATTTTAATGATTTTTTTTTGTAATTTTAATGATTAAACCAAATTAAAATTAAATTAAATTTTGTAAGGAAGGAGAAGAACAACAGATGTGTTTGGCGCTTCCTTACAATTTGACATGGTATGAACTCACTTTTCTGCACCCCGTTGGCCGCCATCGCCCGCCGATGGGGCTGCTCCTTCGTCTCTTTCGCCTTCCGGAGCCGGCGCAGGTCTCTCATCTCCGTCGGATTTGGCTCCACCAGCCGTCGCTCCTGCGCCCTGAGGCGCGCCTCCACTCGGCCCTAGATCAGCAGCGAAACCGCGTTGCTTAAAAAAGGGCGAAGAAGTGTACTTTATTTAAAAAATAAGAAATTAAAAAATTTCCTTCAAAAAGTAATTTGTGAGTAAGGGCCTAGCGGCCATTTTAATTTTTTTCAAAATATTTCAAGTTTTGAAAGCAGAAAAAATGTATTGAAATTAATAAATATGTAATTTTCAAAACATTGAAATCTCTAAAAAAAGGAAAAATCTAAAAAATCCGACAAATTTCCTATAAAATTTGTCGAAACTCGAAAAGTCAAAATTCGATTTAAATGGTACTAATTTTCGTCATTTACCGGAGGCTGGTCGCTGCCCACTCCGCCTTGGGGAGCGCCTCCAAATCCGCCGCCTGCACTGGCACCGCAACAGCCGCCAGCGCCTCCTTGGAAGGGCGGCGGCATCGGAGGTCCACTGGCGCCACCGCCCGCCATTCCACCTTGGTATTGTCCTTGGCCACCTTCAAATCATAAATAACGTCAAATTAATAATCTCCGCGAAGTTGATCAAATGAATCTGAACAGATGTGTGGTCGTCAAAATGCCTTATTTTATGGCTTCATTCCGATTTGACTTTTAACTTATTTTGTTGATCTGAGAACTGATCAGTATGATTCAAATCCACTTAATCAGATAATTTGACATGATCTCGATTTGGGGTGTTTCACTGATTTGAACTGAGATCTGCTAGGTTAGATTCAAACATTATTTGAGCGATCTCCCCTCATCTGTTGGAGCATCAATTGAAAAAAATAGAACGTCGAACCATGGCTGAGACATTTGTAAACATTTTTGTGCCATAAACAATATCAGAGATCACATCACATTCTTCAAAACAATTTTTAATATAATTTGATCTGACCAACATTGATCTGATCATTGAGAGTTTTTAACATCCATATTGCACTTACAAGAATCAAACACACACACAAAACTCAAAATGGCTACAACCACAAACTCAATTATTGAATAGTATGCTGCTCTATAAAAACAACCAACCAATAGCCACTCTAATAATCCCTGTTCATCGGAATGAGTTAAATTATAATACCCCACGAGGGATAAATACAAAAACCCTCTTCTGGCCTATTCTTCCTTGCCTTGGTACTGTCCGCCACCGCCACCACCGCCCTGGTATTGTCCACTGCCGCCTTGGTATTGGCCGCCAAAGCCGCCCTGGTACTGTCCTCCTCCGCCTTGTTGTTGGCCATATCCTCCTCCTCCCTGTTGGCCATAGCCGCTGCCTCCTCTTTGGCCGTAGCCTTGCTGTTGTTGGCCATATCCACTCTGCTGTTGTCCACCATACTGCCGGAATCCACTACCGCCGCCGCCGCCTCCGTATTGGCTGCCTTGGCCGCCATATTGCTGTCCGCCATATGAGCTAAAAACCATCGAGAATGAACGAATGGAGATCGAAGAGTGAATTTAAAACATAGGATTCTTAAAAGAGATTTTAATTTTCTGAAAAAACCTACAAAAATATAGCCTTCACTGAGTGAAGTCTAATTTTACACCCCCTCTTATTTTTTAAAAGTTTAAATCATGCTTAGACTTCTGTTTTGGCTAATTATTTATAGTACAATATTAGTTAAATGGAGTGCCAAGTCAGACTAAGGCTTTCACTGATCAATTTGGGCATTTGATTTGAGACTCACTTTCCGCCTCCATATCCATATTGCGCCTCCAAAATGTGGATCAAAGTGAGCGAGATGAGCAGGCAAAAAACAATTGGGCGAACGGAGGAAGCCATTTTTGGGCTGTAGACGGCCAAAGGTGTGTTGTGTCTTTTAGTGTTTTGGTGATTTGAGTTGTGCAACTAACCGAATGCGCAATATTTATGTGAGAATTGGTAGAGGCGGAAGGCCCAAGGCCAATCAATCACCACCACCCAATGAAGTGGAATGGGCTCGGCGCAAAATTCGTTAAACAACGAACACACTCAGTCAGTCAGTCGTCAATCCGGTTTGACGCCAACACTCTGACTCTCGATTAGTAAACTTACTTCGCCAAACTGGCGCACTCAATGCTTGAGTTATTATGCTGACTAATCCATTGGAAGATTGGATCAATGTTTTGAGTGGTATCTTAGTACCTTTTTGAGTGAGAGTCGTAAAAATTAGACTTCTATCTTGGGAAAGTTAGGGCTAAACAATCCGGAGGAAATGAAAAAACGGTGTAGGATGTTTGTCAAAAACCGCCAAATTCCATTTGAACAGCCAGCAAAACATTTTTTGACAAGCAAGTTAGGCTTAACTTAAATCTTAGCTTAAAATTCAGCGTAATCTCAGTACCCAGGTGAGTTTAGCTTAAATTTTGGCTTAATTTTAATACCTACAAGAGCTTAAAGTTTAGCTTACTTAATCTATCAAACCTCTGCAAAAAAGTATCTCAGACAGGAATCAATTAAAGTATTTACTATTTATCATTAATGCTTTTGGCGGTTTTTGACAAACGACTCAGCACGGAAAAAACGAGTAAGGAAAATGAGAGTGCAGAGAGGCAGATAGGAGAGGAAGGCAGTGAGTGGAATAATGTGCCGAGACGAAGGAAAGTGCGAGCAAATGCAGAGCCCCCATTTCTCGTCAAAAACCCCGTATAATCAGTAGCCTTAGCCCGAGCAGATAGTCTCCTCCTTTCAGGCCGATTTACAAAAATATTTACGCGCAATAAATGCCGCAATAAATGCCAAAATTAATAAATCTGATAAATTTTATCTCCTTATGGGGTTTCGAGATCCCAACCAAAATCGGGATCTAGATATAAAATCCCGAAACTCCAATCCTGACAAATTCAAAAAAGTGGTCGGGGATTTCGATCCCGTGCTACCTATTCTTAAGTTTTTAACCAGAGGACTCAGCACTGAGAACGAAACAGAAAAAATCAATAATTTAGGCGACATGTGAATTTTGTCAAAAATACCAATCTTGATGGGAGTAGGACAAACTATCTACAAGAACAAAAAGGACAAACTATCTACATGGAAAAATTATCTACGAAATTCTAGTGGACAATTATCTTTTAAAGGTATCGCATAAAGCCAAGCATGCCACAGGATCGGGAGGGGGACATAACAACAGTAACACACTTAACTTTGTCAGAAACGGTCAGAATTTGTTCATTTGGGTTCGGTAGATAGTTTGTCCATTTTGTTCTTGTAGATAGTTTGTCCCCTACCCATCTTTTGATCCCATCTCATTCATGCGCAACAACAACCTTGTGGACAAGATCGCATACTTTGCTCGTTTTGGTCTGTGTGTGCCACCATTGTGAATTGTGATGTCAGCAATTTCTTCGTAAAGCCTTTGGAGCAGCGTTGGGTGACGAAGACAACGGCTATAAAAGGCTATAAAATTATAATACCCTTCTTTCGCGTCCTAAAGTGCCAATTTGGTGGTGCGCGGCTGACGGATGGCACGACACGTTGAAAATGCTGGTGCACCGCTTAATTGGCACACCGCTTTCTTTGGTGGCGCTTTGGTGCCAACATTTATTGCCGACTCCCGGCAGCAGATGTTGAGGCGATGGATGGCACAAAAAGTGTCGAGACTCTTGCGCACTTCAATTAAATATGCGCTGTGCATTTATCGAAAGCGCTTCGCCACAATTCTAAGCAAAGAAAATTGCCAACCAGGCACCAAGTTCACCTCAATTTTATTTTCTGAAAATTGCCGAACAGCAGAGGCTCACACAGGCTCACTCCATCAACTAAAATTGCATTCGGCACATTTTCTTTTAACACTCAATCAAAAACTGATGTGAACTAAGTTCATTTGCCTTCCCGTTCAAACATTGATCAATTTCAATAATTGGCGCCTTTGCAAAGCTTTTGAGTGGGTGTCAGCTTAAATTAAATTTTTTTCTGGTTCATATAGTCGTTCTGTCTGACCTTCGCTAACACGTCGCTAATTCAATTGTTTTGTCTCAATTCATAGGCTGAGTACGAATATTGGTCGTTTGATTGAATTTAGGGTGCAGTCCAAAGCCTTTAGCTTTTGCGGATTCTATGTTACCTTTCTGAATTTACAAATCGCTTCGGGTTGTGTGGGGGTTCGATTCCCATATATCCCCTTCCCCAAACAAACTCAACAAGGCAAGCTTAGCTAGTTTAAGCCTAAGCCAATGTCTAAGCCCAAAGAGTAGCTAAGTAGGCTTTTTTTAGCCTAAGCCAAGTTTTTCTATGAAATTTTGAGTATTTGAAAAAATTTGAAGCCCAATTGTCCGGACACCAATAATTTTAGCTTTTTTTTTTTAATTTTTCATATTTTCACAATCCAAGAAGTGGTACTTTTAAGGTGGTAAAAGTCCAATTGTGCCCAAAACACATATCTCGAATCTCAAAGGGAAGAAAACATCGGCACGCAAGTTGGCATTTCTACGCGCCAACGACGTTTCCTTAATGTCGAGCCTAATTATCTCGCACATTTCGAAGAACTGTGCTAGGCATTTGCAATCTGTTGACGAACGCGAAAGCGCACGCGTAAAATGTGCTGCCGGATACAAAAAGTTGTTTGGCGGCAACTCTCGCATTTTGACATTTGAAGTTTGAACGGAATGCGTGTCAAATGCCAACTGCCAACCATCAAACTTCACACTCAAAGTGTCGAAATTTTGAAAACGCTGCTGTTTTGAAATAAAACCGTGTCTTCCCAGATTTTCCATTTTTTGAAATTTCTTTGATTAATTTGATAAAAAGCCTAAAACCCAATGCGTCTCTCCCATATTTCTGTGATCTCTAGATAATACATAAAATAAAAATTGTACAAAATAAGGCAATCCTCTCATCAAATTTGCTCAAAGTTGGGTCCACATAAAGAACAGAGCCGAGCCGTCATATTAGGTGCAAATTTGTGTTCTGGTTTGACTCATTTGAATAGCATTTGAGTCTTGTCTTTGTCAACCAAATTCAATTTTTCTCTCCGTTGATATTCTGACACAGACTGTGGTCGTTTGATTCAGTTAGAGATGTGGCATCATAAAAACCTCTCAAAATTTTTCTTTTTCCTTAAAATTTCCGTCGAAAATAGATATTTTTAGACTTCCAAAAAGTACTTTTAAGGTCCTAAAAATCCAAACCGGCAAACTAATGATATGTGCAAAGAAATGGCTATGAGAGACGAAAACAACGCCAACAAATAGGCATTTACGTTTGCACCAACGCTTCATTAGTGAAGATGAGGGCCTAATTTGGCCCACAATCATTTCTAAGAATGCTTTGTTTGACGTTAGCTAGCCATTGACGCCAACGCTTAGAGACCCTAGCTAGCAGTGACTGTCGTGCTACAAAAAATTGTTTGCCAACTGGCTCATTTTTACACATTTTGAACGCGCGGTTGGGGCATCAAACCACACACGCTTGAATGGGATTTTTTGAAAAAGCACGCCCAAAGAGTGCAATTCTGCCGTTCATGCCATGATTCCAGTCTCAGGCTACAGTCTATTTAGTTCCGGGCTAAAACGTTAAAAGCGAGCAATTTACCTGATCAAATTGAGTGAATCCCCTTACCTAATTGGTTTAGATTGATAAATTGACTGTAATCAATAAATTCAATTGCTCACGGAACAAACCGATCAGTTTTTAAATCAATCAATATAACCTGGTCGAACTTCCGATCATTAAAACTGTGAGGTCGTTAAGTCGTTATCGAATTCACGTTTTGGGACACAACTTGGTGACCAATCGAGATCGGACAAATGATCCCATGGGCTCATTGGATAGCCTTGAATGGTGGCTATTTGTCAAAAAAATAGTCCATTCAAATTGGCTGATCAATCCTTGAGTTATGATTTTTTGATTGAACTCAGGCCAAATGTGCCAAGTTGGGACCAGTTTTTGGGCCCAAACTTTGGAGTGGTTTGGCCAAACGAGTCCAACTCTTTCACTGGCCCAAATAGCCCCTGGTATTGGCTATCAAATGACATGTTCACTATATACAACAGAATATGCAAAATACAATAATGAAATTCATGAGCACCAAAAGTGAATATTATCAGTCCGTGATCAGGCACTAAAATTGAATTTTTGTTAATTAAGATTTTGGACGGAAAAATGTCTTCAAATTTGACTTCAAATGTGATCTCAAACAGCACAGCAACAACTACAACGAGTGTGTACCAGAGCATCATAAATGTCTTGTACAGCTACTACACGTTGATAGCCATCACCGGTGGCACTTGCTTGTTTCTGCTCGCCATCCTGCGCCCCATCTATGAAATCACCAAGTCGCGGCCGGCGCTTATCATCCTGTTCAGCAAGGTGAATTTCAATTTTGAACATCTGATAAATGAAGAAGCTTTAAACAAATGTTATAGATTCGAACATTCAGAAAACTGATTCTAAACAAGTTAAATTTAAAGTTTAAAAACTGATCGAACGGTCTGATTGATAATCAATTTGACTTTATCAGATCCGTGGCTTGATCCTAGATCTAATGTTACACATGATCTGATCAAATCATATTCAATCAGGGCTTTTCATAAAAAATTGAATTGATCAATTCAGATTACATTCTTTTAAAATTAATATTTTATTCAATTTTTATATTTTTTCTTGTCCCATTTGAGTTGATCGGCACAATATTGTATACTGGATTTGACGCCGTGACCTTTCTGATGAACATGATCAAGCTGCAGTTTCCGTTCTCGATCGCCATTTGGATCGGCTATTTCGTCTTCGCGATCTACTGCTCGTCGCGCACCCATGTGCTGATGTTGGCGGTGAACAGGGCACACAGTGTGTTCTTCCCGTTCCATTATGTGCAGCATGCAAAGAAAAAGTGAGTGCCGGGAGTGCCAAAATGGACTTTTTGTTGGGCAAGGCCGCACTGGGAGTGGAGAAAATTAAAAAAAAATTCAGAATCAAATTGCTAGAGGCGAAAGATACAAATTACAAACCCAGATATGCTCATATTTGGTTAGATTCAAGGATTCAACTCATTCTTTATAAGAACTTCAAGACTTTATATAAAACTTCCAGAAGAACTTAGAAAAATGAACCTAAAAGATTTACTACTTCTTGATAAGTTTGACCTCAGCACTGTTTAAACATCCCATTAAATTCATTATATGTTACTTGATTCAATTTATATTTTGACACTTTTTTATAAGCCATCTGAGACCTAGCGCTTTGATGCGTAAATAAATAAATAAATAAATAAATAAATTGGAAAGCGGTAAATGGCTCAGAAAGCAAGCTGACTGGGTTCATTCATGCTAACTTTTGATTGCCCGCAATCCGCAAAGGTTAATAAAAATTGATTCGCCCGACGATTGAGATTGATGTCAATTTTTTTCATTTTTTTTTGCAGATTCCTGTTAGGCCAATGCGCGGTCGCCTGGTTGAGCGCTCTGCTGTTGGGCGTGGCCGCCGTTCTTGGCGGTTTTGTTTGGCCACAGTCCCTGTACAACGGTCGAGTGAACGTGAATTTGTCACCGATCAAAAATATGGTCATTGACCAAATCGTTGTGTACATCGCTGGACTGTTCTACCTGATGCTCTTCCTCAAGCTGGTGTGGCGAAAATGTTAGTGTTATGCCTCTGATCAATTCATTTCCACAACTTTATCTTGTTACGCTTTATTCTCGAAATTTTTTTTATTAGAATTCACTTGACCTAATGGACTTGACCTGTTCTGAATCTGGGTGATCGAATTAGATTACTTTATAACGTGATTCTTGATTAAGATCGGATTAGATCTGTTTCGACTAACTTTTTTTTATTCAATCAGGCTCATCTTAACACTCTCTTTTATTCAATCAGGCTCATCTTAACACTCTCTTTTATTCAATCAGGCTCATCTTAACACTCTCTTTTATTCAATCAGGCTCATCTTAACACTCTCTTTTATTCAATCAGGCTCATCTTAACACTCT
>VAHH01000486.1:0-11239 GCA_013357305.1 Radopholus similis | reverse complement strand
TCAGGCTCATCTTAACACTCTCTTTTATTCAATCAGGCTCATCTTAACACTCTCTTTTATTCAATCAGGCTCATCTTAACACTCTTTTATTCAATCAGGCTCATCTTAACACTCTCTTCTAATTGTTTTGAGTGATTTGATTTGATCGATTCTGACTTGATCAAATCTAAAAGTAGAAGATCCCTTGATCTCTTCTGAGTTGGTTCTTATGAAACGATCGCATTTGAGTGATCTGGCTTGATCAAATCTATCTACAAATGTCTTCAATTTATTAATTCAAGCTGATCTGATTTGACCAGTCGGATCTGATCAACTTTACTTTGTTCACATGTTCAGATCAAATGAAGTCGTGGAACGCCCACTCCTCAGAGAACGACCATACGCGCACCACACTGGCCTGCTTCGCGAGCATGTGCCCCTTCGTGGTGTTGGGGCTCTGCAAACTATTCGTGCTTTACATCAACACGAGCACGGCTACCAACGCCGGCATCAATGCGATATTGGGCTACATCGTCTCACAGTGCTCAAACATTGGTCAGTTTTGAGATTTGAGAATCTTAAATCTAAAATGTAGTAAAAATTAATGTTGTTCAAATCTTCAAATCATTCAACTGATTTCACCCGGTGGGGTAGCTTCCAGTGTTCCAGTGTCAGGTTTTATTAGACATAACTGGACAAGAAACGAAGGTAAAACAGAGTTCTTGGACTCATTGGATAGACCAATGGAAGCTCTACAAAAATGGTGCTAGGTTTGAATTGCTTGGTCCAGTTTTGAACAAGTTATGGCCAAAAACTCGGAAATTGGTCGATTTTTTCCCAAACATTTTGCCATGGTCAATTCTTAGCCAAACCCTAGAGCTGAACAGGCCATTGGATAGAGCACACTTTGAGCTTTCCAATGATATCTCATTCATGTTCCATTAAATCTGGCTGAGTTATGGCACTCAAACACCCTGACACTGTTCGACACTGGAAAGAGCAGGTCCGGATTTCACCCGCCATCCTTTGCAGGAATGTGCACCGAAGAGTGGTGTCTGTTGGCCATTTGTGGCGACTTTCGACGCCTGGTGCGCGCCCAGTTGTGTTGTTGTTGCGGCGCCTCCTCCAACGCGGTGGAGGATGTGCCCGCCTCGTCAGTGGCCAGGACGTTCAGTCCGAAGAAAGTGCCGCAACCTGCGCAACAGGCCGAGCCACCACCCCTTCCTAATTTTGTCAGTGAGTGACGAGCACAAATGAAATGAATTGATGGATGAAAAAATGATTCAAATGGTGATTCAAATGATCAATCTGTACAAATGACAATCGATATTCCACAATATTTTTCGTTCACATCAACTTTTATTTGGTTCGGGTACTAAGGAAACATTTAATTTGCCATCAAAAGTAACGCCGAGAGTCCCAAAAATAATTTATGCGGTCAAAAATTGAATATACAAAAAGGACATTTGAATTTGTTGGCGTTATGATAGCGACAGATGGGCAACAAAGTTTAGAGAGCCATAACTCAATCGAAAACATCCAGGTTAATCTAAATGTCAGAGCAATTTGTTCAGATCTAATCCCATTTTGACGGAAATTGACCTGTCCACACATCCATAGTAGTCCAAAGTTGTCCAGTATATATGTATGTGGCAGGCAAATCATAGATTTTTACTCTTTATCTTTTTAGACAATAGATTTTCCCTTCTCTGACCATGTTCTCTTTGTCCTTTCTTGAAATTAACACTCAAAATCTGACTTGAAAATTTAAATTTCCTGCGACATGTAATGCATCTCTGATTAATTTTGTAAAGTTATGGCCCCTCAAATTCCCCAGAAGCAAAAAATGCCCGAAACACCCGAAATGAAACACCAATTTTAAAATTCTCCGGAACACAACTGAGCACAACCTTTGCGCCTTTGACGCCTTAAATCAGGATGACTTTGCCGTTTTGTGCGGCCAACGCCTCGTTTTGGGTGAGCGGGGTCCACTCGGGCAGGAAATTGTCCACGGTGTGCCATTGCTCCCGCGGGTGGAAGTCAATCGAGTGGAAGACGCGCGCCCCGTCCGGCATCAGGTAGCCCATCCACCAGGAGAAGGTGGACTCCGGCGCCGTGATCACCAACGAGTCGCACTGCGTCACGCCGAACACAAAGTCCTCGGCGCGCGGCATCGCCTCCGGCACGTACAGATGCGGCACCAACTGGAAGAGAGCGGAATTTTGGAGGTCAGAATTGAGCCTGCCAATAATATGAGTTAAGAAGGCTTAAAATGTTTGGTGGACTGCCAATCAGACTATTTTATGTGCTTTTCTGATATTTGGGGTGATCCATCTGAGTTAATTTGAAATTAATATTTCGAATAGATCCATGTATTATGTTCGATTTGAGCGGATTTGGAGATTTATTTGGGTTACTAGACGCAGAATCCCTACACTCCACAATCTCCACAATTGATTTTTGACATCTTGACGTGATCTTCATTAATCAGAGAATAGCAGAGTAATCATCCATCAAGTTATCGTTCACAGCTGCGCAAATTAAACTTTGTATGAAGCAACGCCAATTAGTGAACATAAAGTGCCATTTGATAGCCAATATGAGGGGCTATCTGGGCCAATGAAAGAGTTGGACTCGTTTGGCCAAACCACTCCAAAGTTAGGGCCCAAAAACTGGTCCAAAGTTGGCACTTTGGACTGAGTTCAATCAAAAAATCATAACTCAAAGATTGACCAGCCAATTTGAATGGACTCTTTTTCGACAAATAGCCACCATTCTAGGCTCTCCAATGAGTCCATGAACATGAACAGTGCCAACCTTGCGGTCAATGTGCAGCGAGTTCAAGAAGTCCCGGTCCTCGCCGAGCAACACCACGGACACGCTGACGCCACCAAGCTGCTTCCGCAACAGTAGGGCGACCTTTTCGGCTGAGCGCTCCGTGAACTCAGCGGTGGACTCGAACCCAAACTGGTGAAAGTCGCCTTTGCGCGTGTGCACACACAATTTGTGGCTTTCAGTGTCAGCGCTGAAGTATGAAAAAGGGGAATGTTAGAAAAAAGGATTGAAATTTAAAATTCAAAAGTTGAGCTTAAAGACGCTTTTTAAGAAATTAAATAAAATTGAATTGTTCGACAAAGGGCCTCGGTTCAAAAAATGCCAACAATTCGACAAGTTTAAATTTTCTAAAAAAACTTTCTTAAAAAGATCTGTGGCTAAAAATTTTTTACCCTTTGAGTTCGAAAAAATTTTTCTGCATTTTTCTCTGGGCACTGACCCGAACAGAGTGCTCGCGTATTGGCTGACGCTGGAACAGATGGCGCCACCGAAGCCAAATATTTTGCGAATTTGGGGTCGCAAAGCGTGGTGGTAGTTGTGGTTCTGCAAAAAACTGCCATGCCAGTCGCCCAGCACCACCACTCGAGCGTCCACAGAGTCCAGATTGAGTCTGTTAAAAAATAAATTTTAAAATTAGAAAAATCAAAATATATTTCTAATTATAAATAAAAAATCACTTAATAGTCAATACAAATTGGTATCTTTTCCTCATTAATTTAAATAAATTTAAATAAAAATCATTTAAAATGTTTTTATAATTAAATGACCTGGAAGGGTCGTCGTAGATGCAACATTTGCTTTGCGAAAAATTGGGGAACTCCACAATGTCGTTTTTGTGCAATGCATAGGACTCAAAATCAAAAATCTCACTCAAAAATTCTGTTTCCACACAAACCTCAATTTTCCTCATCATTTCGCGGTCATCTAGGTATTTTGCGTGTGCCTCAAGTGAAAATAAAATTAAATGACTTCAAACAAGTCATATATATTATGTAAATTTATTTCCATGTCCTTTTGGAGCCTGAAATGTTTTCTATCGAATATCATACAATATTTTCTGCTTCTGATAAGCTCAATTTTTTATCAAATTATAGCCAAAAATCAGAAGCGCCGCCATTTTTCGTTTTTTGACCATAACTTGGCCGAAAATGGACAAATCGAAATGCGCTTTTGAAGTGCATTGATTGGCCAACCCAATTCTCACTTGAAGTCATATTAAAAAAACAATTCAATTTCCAGTTGAAGTTATGAAATTTTGAATTTTCGGCATTTTTCAAAATTTCTCACTTTGAAGGGCTATTCTGCGAATTGGCAATTATTTTTTGACTAATTTTTGGAACAAATTTTTTTTAGCAAAAACGGACCTTGATTTGCCGAATGTTGCGCCAATAGACGGGAAAGAGTGCCTCAATCTCGCCTGGCGAGTTAAAGCGGCGCTCACACTGCAAGAACAATTTCTCGAACATTGCCGGCCGGCGCCCGTGTGCTCGCCCAATCGTCTCGAACATTGCCGGCCGGCGCCCGTGTGCTCGCCCAATCGCATAAAGTGAAGCAAAGCGCCAAATCTGTGAATTCGTGCAATCAGAAAATTCGAATATAAATAGTTTAATTATCAAAAACTCGACTTTTGAGATAAAATAATATTATATTAAAAATCTAAAAAAGGCGTGTAATGAAATTTTAAAATGTTAAAAATCGAAGTAAGCTAAAGCTCAAATATTATAAAATTCGGAAAAAAATCCAAAAGCCTAGAATAATTATGAAATGCTGAATTTTATAGAAATGGCATGGCATTCTTGTGCCCACCTGGTTGGCCAATCCACTGCACGTTGTGCTGGGTATTGTCGTGATGTAGCATTCTGGTTGGCCCTCAGCTGGTGCAGGGAACAACTCCAACTCTTCTTCAGCAGTCAAATCATCTGCACTGCACATTTCGCTCTGAACACAAAGAATCAGAGCATTGACTTATTTGAGATGGGCGAACATTTGCTTATCACATTAAATTACCTGTTTTGGCATTGACATTTTCTCGCTCAGCACATCTTCTGCATCATCTTTTGGCATGCAAATGGCTGCTCCAGCGAGTGCCACAAGCATAATTAGGCTTTTGAGCGTGTGATGGAGCAACGCCATTATTTGAATAGAGGAACTCGAATAACGTGAATTGGTTGTGAGCTTGTGAGTGAACGAAATTGTACGTTTAAGAACTGGGCGAATGGCAAATAACAACAATATGCAGGGAAATAATGCCCCAACGCCTTTATGCCCTCACTCTCTTTGTTTGAGCTGGTCGATCTGATCGGGTAGAGGACAAACTATTTACCGAACCAAAATGGACAAATTCTGACCGTTTCTGACAAAGTTAAGTGTGTTACTGTTGTTATGTCCCCCTCCCGATCCTGTGGCATGCTTGGCTTTATGCGATACGTTTAAATTTGGTAGATAATTGTCCACCTGAATTGGGTAAATAATTTTCCAAGTAGATAGTTTGTCCATTTGGGTTGGGTAGATAGTTTGTCCTATTCCCGATCTGATCACCTCACTAGCTCACTAGCTTCTCTAGTTCTCTACTTCAACAACCAAAAAATAATAAAACATTTTTCTTTTGTGCTCGCAAACCTTGTACTCATACTTCGAGTCTATTATGAGTACGAGTACTGGATTACACGACATTTGAGGTCCAACACTTGAGAGTTGAGAATCCGACAGCCTGAGCCAATTGAGGTAATTTTAGCCGAGTGCCTAAGCCAAGCCCAAGCCCATTTCTGTCTAAAGTTTAAGCCTACTTTTAAGTATAAAATTTAAGCCTACATCAAAGCCTAAAATGTAGCTAAAATGCGAATCCTCAAGGGTCAGTGTGCGGATCCTCAAATCTCGCATGAGATGATAAATCGTTATTATGCTTTTATTTAGGTTCTCTCGAAAGTGAATTGGTGTGGTGCGCGAATGAAATTGTACGTTTTCGATTTTGGTCAAAAGCAGTTTAGCCAACAATGCCTCCCTCCTCTTTTATGCTATCCTCTACCCATATTGTCAATCGATATGTAGATATTGGGTAAATGAGCATTTTCATTTTTAATAAATAAACATTTCCGCTCTTTTTGCTCGCGCAAACAACCAGCAAATGTGCTATTATTTACGCACGCAAATGGACGAAGCGGACTTTCTTATACTTTATTAAATTGTTATTTGTAGAGTGACGCTAGGTGAGTGTGCGTTCAATCCTATTTTATAAATGAAAATTGTGCTCCGACTTTATCACGGCAAAATTGCTCATGGCCCATCAGACATCACAACAATGTCAGCGCGTGTGCTCAAATCATCTGCGTCCGGTGGCCACCGCATTGACACACGAGTATCCTTGGACAATGCAATCGGAGGCCGGCTTGTTCATGCATTGGCCCGGCAGGAAGCCATTGGCGCCAGTCCCGCCCCCCACAATCCATTGGCCGTTTTGGCAGACCAGCGCATAACTGTCCGCATTGCCCCAGTCGGGGGCCGCCGCACCGGGAGTGAGAACGCGAATTTCCGTCTGAACGGTTCAAAGAAAAGATTATTTCCCCTGAATATAAAAGCTTAGAAAACTTTTTACATATGTTCAAATCTTCAAATGGTCAAAAAACTGAAAAATGTTGAATATTTTAATTGCTATACTTTTAAGCAAATTCAATAGTTTAGCCAAAAAATTGAAAAATGTTGACTTTATAATTGCTGTAACCTTAATCAAATTCAAATTCAAAGATTTACTGGCCAATCAATCGTTTTCCATTGACCCACTTTTGGTCAAGTTATAGCCCAAAAAATTTTCAAAATGACGCGTTTTTTACACTTTTGACCAAACAAATTGAGCTGCCAAAAACTGAATGTGCCATTAGATAGACCACACATCTCGGGCTCTCTCATTTTCAGACATTCACATGAATTTTTTTTTGAAAAATATGTTTAAATTTATTTAAATAGAACATATATTTTAGAGAAATTGGGCGAAAAACGAGTGTCATGTCACATACTATTTGGCTGGTGGCACACTGCGTGGTCAGAACCGTGCATCCGTTTGCGTCGGTGGTCTGGGCCACTGGTGGCCTGCTCACCGACTGCGCCAGCGGATGCCCATTTTGGCCATCCAAAAAGCTTGAGAACGCGTCCTGCAACGTCAGTGTGACCAGCGACGTCTCCATGCACGAATTGCATGTTCCCGTTGCCGGCTTCGTTGTGGCAACGGTGGCAGTGGTCGGAGCCGCAGTCGCAGCTGCGGTCGTGGCAGCAGCCTCACCTGTTCAGCAAATCATGTTTGGCTATAACCTGGTGACCAATCCAGATCAGACAAATGGTCCCATGGGCTCATTCTAGGGCCAACAATGGTGGCTATTTGTCAAAAGAGTCCATTCAAATTGGCTAATCAATGCTTGAGTTATGATTTTTTGATTGAACTCAGGCCAAATGTGCCAAGTTGGGATCAGTTTTTGGGCCCTAACTTTGGAGTGGTTTGGCCAAACGAATCCAACTCTTTCATTGGCTCAGATAGCCCCTCGTATTGGCTATCAAATGTGACACTATTAGTTCACTAGTTGGCGTTGCTTTATTTCTTAAATTGCATTTGATTTTAATAGACGCGTATTGCTCACCTCCAGAAGAAGATGAACCTGCCGCTGTTGTTGATTGCGCTGGATGGCAGCTTTGGATCAATTTTTGGGGCAGAATTAAAAGGCACATAACCAAGGAGGTTGTGGCAGGCCAGAGTAGATGGAAATACATTTTTTAAAAAATTTAAAATTAGACGAATAGTAACAAAAAATAAATAGTTTTTTAAATTCCATTCCCTTTCAGTTCACAATTGGATTCCTTCAACTTAATGATATCAGTTGGGGTGGAGAGGTGGAGAATGTGATTGGTTGTTTAGCCCGGAATGGGTCCTGTGGGCAACTGACAAAGCGCCTCCTTCGCCTCAACATTTTTGCAAATCCGCCCCGCCAAAACTGCCCTTATTTCATGATTTATTTACCTATCTATGTAAGATATTTTGAGAGATCTTTTGCACACAGTAGTCGGGATTAATATTTTGCTCTTTTCGTTAAAAAAAGTCTGATTCAAGTCAACCTAAAATTTAGATTGTCAGAGCACTTTATCGCAGAGCAGTTTAATGATAGTTGATAGCCATTGGGCAAAAAAATTGGGGTCCAATTGTGCGCGGCACTCATCTGTGTTTGGCTTGGCAAAAAATAGAGTTGAGATGTGGAGTAAATCGGGTGGAAAAGGAAATGAAGGCATGAGCTCCTGATCAGTGATCAGCTTCCCCCATTTCATCGCCTTCTCTGTTGTCACGACACACTGGTTCCGGGAACACACCGATTTGGGGAGTTTGGAGTGCACAAACAGCAGCAACCAGATGCTGCCCTCGAGCAGCGGTTAAATATGCAGATTGTGGTGCAGACCAGTTCCCCTTGCTTTTTTGGCGAATGCTGCGATACTACGCACTCATTGGGTGGTCCGCACATTTATTCACCACACCACACACAGATAGATAGATGGCTGGGATGATGTGTCTTTTTTTATTTTTTGCGTCCACCACCGCAGCTGCTGCTGCCAACATTGAGATGGATATAGAGATGGCTGGCTCTTGTTGCTTCATTTGAACCGGTTAGCGCGAACATCGAACATTTGGGGCGAGCGCCGCATCTTCTTGGTTCTCGTCGCGCTCAAATGGTCGCAAGGTCAGACGACGAATGCATCCCCACAGTCACTAGTAATCATATCATTTACATTTACTATTATCCATCCGCTGCCTCCCGCTTGTCTGTGTGCGCGCCGCCACTCATTTATTAGGCAAAAAACGCACACCGCAAAACACTGAAAATGCACCATCCCACTCCATTTAAGCCATGTCAGATCATTAAATGAATCAAATCCGATACAATGATTAAGAATTCAAAAATCGGTAAAGATTAAATCCTTACCAAAAATGGTTGAAAAAGCTATGCCAAATGTTTGCATGAATATTTTAGGCTGAATAACTTTGTTCAGAATGGTCAGATCGGCCTAATTTTGGTACCATTCCATTCAGCTCTTAGAGAGACGCTTCGAATGAGCTATTTACTGCTGTCCTTGGTGGGGTACTATTTGGGTTGAAGAAATACTAATATTTGGTAGCTTTTCCAACCCAATTTTGGTAGCGAATTAATCCAATCACTTAAAAAATGCATGTTTACCTGGCCTCTGCTGCTTTGCTCATTTATAGATTTTACTAAACAAGAATTACTAAGTAATGCATGTTCCTGTGCAATTTGCAATTCCCATTTGTTCCTTGTTCACCCAAAACATATCGAAATTTGGTGTTAAACTGTTAAATCAAATAATCCCTTCAACGTGGTATCTTTGAATCAAAATCACATTTCGTCAGCTTGCCACCTCCAAATTCCAAAACGTTGTGCTCAGTTCTTGAAAAATCTCCCTAAAGAAGAATGTTTTTAAATCATGTGTACTGTCATTATGAATATTTTCATCCTATTTGTTACCTTGAACAAATGACGAATAACATTGGGTTTTTCCGTTGTTTGTGCCAAAATAGCATTCACATTTGTTGGCCATTGAGTCCGGTCGCTTTTCCAGACACTCCTCTTTGCTCATTTTACCACAAATATCAATGCATTTAGACGAATCTCCCGGCATTTTTATTGTTTTTCCACTTCCGTTTTGTTCCTTTTTGTCAATTGTTGTCTCTCTTTTTTGTGTTTCATTTGCTGATTTATCAACTTTTTGTGTATCTTGCGAATCGTTCTTTATGTGAAATCGGCCTTCAATTAAAAAAATGTTATTTAAATTAGATAGATCATTCGATCAATAGCTTCCGAATTATTGTCGCTTGAGCAAATTAATCTGATCGGCTAGATCAACAACTGATTGAATTGATCAGGCACATAATCATTAGATATGATCAACCAATGCTGATCTGAACTAAATCAAATAATATTCATACCTTGATCAAATGACGAATAACATTGGGTTTTTCCGTTGTTTGTGCCAAAATAGCATTCACATTTGTTGGCCATTGAGTCCGGTCGCTTTTCCAGACACTCCTCTTTGCTCATTTTACCACAAATATCAATGCATTTAGACGAATCTCCCGGCATTTTTATTGTTTTTCCACTTCCGTTTTGTTCCTTTTTGTCAATTGTTGTCTCTCTTTTTTGTGTTTCATTTGCTGATTTATCAACTTTTTGTGTATCTTGCGAATCGTTCTTTATGTGAAATCGGCCTTCAATTAAAAAAATGTTATTTAAATTAGATAGATCATTCGATCAATAGCTTCCGAATTATTGTCGCTTGAGCAAATTAATCTGATCGGCTAGATCAACAACTGATTGAATTGATCAGGCACATAATCATTAGATATGATCAACCAATGCTGATCTGAACTAAATCAAATAATATTCATACCTTGATCAAATGACGAATAACATTGGGTTTTTCCGTTGTTTGTGCCAAAATAGCATTCACATTTGTTGGCCATTGAGTCCGGTCGCTTATCCAGACACTCCTCTTTGCTCATTTTGCCACAAATTTCGATGCATTTGGATTTGGATGGACTAGAAGCAAACGAATTGGCCAATTTTCCGCTCTCTTTATGCTGCTCTTTGCTGGCAACGGTTCTATTTTTTGTGTTTCTTGCGAATCTTTCTTTTTGTGAAATCGGCCTTAAATAAAAAAAATATTATTTAAAATTCTTATTTATTATTTAATCGTACCAATAACATTTTAATCGTAAAACTTAAGCTCACAAAATCAACTTTAAAGGTATACAATCCAACAATGTAAGTGGCTCTCTCCCTTTTGTTGGAATTTTATTATGGATAAATTATTATTTATTTATTTATTTATTATTTAATCGTACCAATTATTTTTTCCCAACACGACGCTTCATCTTTGCTATCTCCAGCTTTATGTTCGCCCTTTGACTCAGCTTTCATTTGATTGTAAAATCGCCCTAAAAAGAGTGCATTTTCTAGAGTTTTTCGAATATAATGGTTTTCTAATTTTACCTTGATCCAGTGACGTATGGCAAAATGTTTTTCCGTTTGTTGTCCCATAAAAGCATTGGCACAAATTGGAGATTTTGTTATTTTTGTCCAAACACTCCTCTTTGCTCATTTCGCCACAAATTTCTTTGCAATTGGACAGATCAGACGCTATGGCTTTGTCCTTTTTGAAGCCAAATGTCCGTTTTTCGTTCGGATCATACTTTTTGTAAAACGTTGCTGAAATGGGAAAGTGGAAAATTGTAAAAAAATACTATCATTTTGGTCATTTGATAGCCAATTTGAGGGGCTTTCTGGGCCAATGAAAGAGTTGGACTCGTTTGGCCAAACCACTCCAAAGTTAGGGCCCAAAAACTGGTCAAACCAGGCACATTTGGCCTGAGTTCAATCAA
>VAHH01000485.1:0-29443 GCA_013357305.1 Radopholus similis | reverse complement strand
TTTGTTATAAATTTTGCCAAAAACCGAATTAACCGGAAAACCGGAACCGAAAACCGGGTCAATCGGAGAAACCGAAAACCGAGGGTAGCAAAACCGGCAAAACCGAAAACCGGGGTACCCGGTTATTAACCGGGAGTGAACTACCCTAATATCAACATATCTACATATCCTTCATTGGGATGAAATGTCGTTTGACCAATAAATATCTTTGGCAAAATATAACTGCATGAATTTAAAAAACGAACGAATGTCACACATGAAACATTTTCGCATTAAGTATGCATTACCTCCTTTACGTCTGTTTGCTTCGCATTGATCGTCTGCGCAAGGACCAAAGCGAAAAAAATTAGGAAATAGCGCATAGAAGAAGTCAGACTGGTTTCTAATAATAAATACAATTTTGAACCTTTGACGTAAAATAAATTCTCTAATTTTAGACAGAAATTGTGTGTCTGTTTGCCCCGAAAACAGTGTAAACCAGTAAAAGACACAAACAACACACTTGATTGAACCTTAAACTGATTGCCAAATGAGCTGTAAATGTAAAGTGAATGGATTGGAAAAGTGACGTTATTTTGCCAGAGCGGCCTTTTGGTCGAATAAATTTAAATGTTTTGTCATACAAATTGGACACACGTACTATTTTAGATTCATCCGTTTTCTTCAGATGGCTGTGTTCATTCGCGTGTAGATCACTCGCGTGTGTTCAAGGTATCCGCCTCGGGGATGCGTTGCTGTTCGCATCTCGAGGATCTGTTCCAGATACGTGTCGTCGTGTTTGATGAATGTTCGGCGCAACTAGAGGTTTAAAATTATTTAATTTCTAGAAATGATCTCGTCCAATAATCCATTTTGAAATCGGAAAAGGTTAATTCGCTACCAAAAAACTGATGATATTGAGTGCAGTTTTGCCAAAATATTTTCAATTTTGATTTTGACTTACGTCCTCCACGGGCAAATCCCTCGAGAAAGAGATGCGTCCAATGTCCTTCAGGATAAGCACCATTTTGTTGTTGCGCACCTCGCCCACCTCGTAAGTTGTGAAGCCTGTGGAATTGGTTTTGGAAATTTGAAATTGCAATTTAAAAATCCAACCATTGTTTCCTGCCGTCATCAGGGTCGCATTTCCGTTCCCGTCCACAGTAATGAAGCCCCATTCATCGTGGAAATGGTCCTTGGTGGAATGGGACCAAGCGCGAGCGCTGAAAAGAATTAAATTTTAAATATTTTGTTCCGTTACATGGCTCACTTTGATCGATTTTATGTGAGATCAATGCACCAATCAATTTAAGGGTCCTATCCAATATCCATCAAAATGAGAATTGAGCATAAAATTTCAAAATTACCTTTAGGCTTAGTAGGTATGGTTTTAGAGTTAGACTGGTTTAGACTAGATTTATCACGATTGGATACACCTTTGCTTTAGGCTTAGGCTTGCATAAGCCTGTTTAGGCTTTAAAATTTGACATGTCATAATTTTGTCAAGACCGGTCAGATTGGTAGTTTTTGATACTATTCGACTCTGTTAGCTGTAAAATCTGAGTAAGCCTAAGCCTACTTCTAAGCTTAAAATGTAGCCAAGTAAATTTGAACATTTGATGCTCAATTGTACAATGGTTCCCAATTGTTCGGCATATTCTTTTGATCCCTTTAACCTCCAATTGAGGAATTGGACTTCGGACGTTTTGGCGACTGGTGCCTCGGCAATCAGCAGCTCTTCGCCGAACGTCATTGTTGGAATGCTGGGCCATTGCACTTTACCAGAGAATTCGGAGCGCCATTTGCCTGCAAGATTCACTCTTAATTTAGAATTTTCCCATTCAAACTCACCAACAATCCAGCCCAATTTTTGGTTGAGTTTGCTGAGATCGGCCAACACTGGGGAGGCGCAGGCGAAAATTGTGAGGAAAATCGAGACTATGACAACACACTTGGTCATAGTGGCGGGTTCATTCATGCAATTTCTTTGGGGCAATGACTTAATGCAGCTATTTTAGAGGGTCTGCAGCTAAAAAATGCCAAAATTGTGGGCAACAACGCCCCAATATGATATTTGATTTTTAGCCGTTTTGGAAGGGTCGGCATTTGTATGACAAAAGTTGGCATCATCTTGGTAATTTTTAGACAAGATGTCAAATAAATGCCAAAATCGCGATCAGCGCCCAAATTTTTCTCAGAAACCCCCAAAGCACAAAAGTCGTCAGAACCGGAAATTCCATTTTGCGAAAAGTTCGCACAGATTGTGCTCTACCAGTGCTGCCCCGTTGCAGTTGGTGTGTGCCTTTTTCCTACAGATCCTCATTAATTCGTGCACACTTAATCGATTCCCATTCCCACTTTCGCTGGTGCGCAGCAGGATTTAGCAGCCGCCCCAAAATTTTGTTGTTTCTGCGCATGCGAGCGGTTCAGTTTCGCGCGATGTAATTAGGTCGTCTAAATGAACAGACTGGCAGGGGATATTTGATTCCAAGAACATTTAAAACAGTGGAAGTGAAAAAGAAATGAAAAGGATGGAACGAAGTCCCTCTGCTAGATGGTCATTTTTGACGATTTTTAGATCGAATTTCTATTAAACCGAATTTCAAAAGTAATCACTGATTTGTTTAAAAAATGGATTTTTTTTATTAGAATTAGAATTTTCTCGAGACCTTCTCAATTGAGGAGAATACATCAACTTTTTGGGAATCTTTTCACGTTGATTCCGACTTTTTTTTACGTTGATTGCAACGCCGATGCTTAGGAGCAATTTTCTTAATAAAAGTGAGAGTTTGCCCGCCATAAATGGCTAACCGAAAGTGAGACCTGAGTGGGGGGAGCAGAACTGCGTAATTATGGGGAACACGGTGGGGGATAGGCCCATTTGCAAGGTGGGCGCTGTTGCCTCGCATCCATTTTCTGGGAGCGACTTGTGGGACTGGAACTTGATTTGGTTGCCTGCCCAGGAGGTTAGCAGCGGCAGCCAAAAATGCGTGAACACAACCGCCGCAGCAAACGCTAATTGCACGCAAATGGATTGATTGAGCGCAAAAAGTGCACGTTAGCGCGATATAAGTGACGCTTCTTTTCGAATAGGGAGGCGAAATTGATGCAAAAAATCGTTCGATTAGTGATCAAAATTTTTAATAAAATTATCTATTAAAAATTCTGAATGCCCAAAATGGCGCCTATATTTGTGGAACCTGCAATTTGGGAACCCAGAACAGTTAAAATTTATTAAAAAAACTGAAAACCGCATTTATTGTTAAATATCAATTTCGCACTGATTTTTGAGTGTTTTCTTACAAAATGGACAATGAATGATGGATGAATGAGGAAAACAACAAATCAATCACAGAGTGGACAACGCTTCGGTTACTTGCTTGCTCGGGATTTGTGTTTAAATCGGGACAACGCGTGCGGGACTAGCAATTGAATTTTCGGGGAAGAAGAGCATTTCACAAATGAATGAAATATGAGACTGGAGAATTGAATGCATAATAATATTCACAAATGAATGGACGCGACAAAAGCTCATTAAAAAATTTTACAATATCATGTCATCGCGTGGCCAGAGCCCAAAATTTGCGGAGAACCGACACATTTTGGGCTAAGAAGTAGGTTTCTAGCCCCATTCTTTAGGATACTGAACAGACACTATAATCCATAGTTTGATGTGAATTCACCTAACTAGGTTGATCCGTAAATTTCAAATTTCTCGTGCCACTCGGAGCATTGTTTGTGCAATTGTTTGACATTTTGGAGAAGAGAGCATGCATGTATGCACAGAATTAACAAGCGCAAACTAGGTTTGGCAAGAAACAATTTTTAATAATATTATATCGAACATTCAGAAACCAGAATTTTCGACCTTTTAAGCGAGTAGGAGAATATTTTGATCTTTTTTGAAAGAATGGCGTCCTTTGTGTGCATTTACCACTGACTCAAAGCACTTCATTGAATGCAGCCAAAAGAGTGTGACGGAGCACTTCGAACTCTGAAGAGCCACATCACAAATTTGGGGAAGAAGAAATGCATTTCAAATTTGGTATTTAGGTCAATTTATACTAACCAAGTTCTCAAGTAAAAACATGAAAATTTGGCACAGTTTGGGTCCATTTTTATGGCACATTTGATGACTTATAGTTGATTTTATTGGCCATTATTGTCCTCATTAGACCAATTTTTGGTAGTTTTTGGTCAAATTGGCAAAATTTTTCTCCACATTATTATGCCCAAATTTGGATGAGCCAACCCACCGTTTGAATCGCCTTGGATGTGGAAGAATGCGGCACGCGAAATGTTGGGCGACTGTTCCATGCGCTGCAGTGCCAACTCCAAAATGGTAGGCTGCACCGGCTCGTTTGCGGGCGCAACGCGAATTTTGATGGAATTCACTAAAAGTTTAATTGATCCTCATAGGCAAATAAATTTTGAAAAAAAAACAAAACTTAAATTTGGCTTAAAATTTACATTCTACTGGTCCCAAATTATTAAATAAAATTTTTATCAATCTTACTATTAAAAATTGTTTTAAACTTTTAAGCCTAAAAAAGCTCGAATATAAAAATATCGAAATTTTTGAAAAAAACAATATTTCCAGAACAGATTCAAATTTTATAAAAAAAAATTCAATGTCTATTTGTTTCCCTCTCAAACAACGCACCGCTCTCTGCTGTACCGTTCAGCTCGTCAGATTGGAGCTCGCAGAGCAGTTGGTGCGCCTGCACAACGCGCTGCAGGCGCTCCAGCGCCGTCTGGATGCTGACCGGAATGTAGACGCACTTGAGCGGCACTGCCGGCTTCTGCTGGTTGGACAGCGAGATCGGCGTGGACGGGGTGTCCACGCTGGCCGGTGACTGAGGCGCGCTGAACGCGTGCGGAAGCGACTGACTGAACGGACCGCCACTTGCTGAACTCGCCGCGTCATTTTGCTGAACAAACATTGGCTTATCATTTTTATAATACTCGATTCACGTTTATCAATTGTATTCTGTAAAAATGTCCAGACCGAAAATACTACTGTAATAAAATCTTTTAGAACTCCTTTAGCCTGAATCCGATGAATTGAGCCTAAGTAATAAGAATGTTAAGACTCAACAAATTAGTTTCCGGCAGTAGCCTTTCCTAACGTCTGGCCTTGGTCGTTTTAGCCTAAGCCTAGGCAACCTTAAGCCTAGCCTTAAGCTTCGCCTACGTCTAAACCTAATGTCTGACAAAATTGGGTATTTTAAGCCAGGTTAACGATTCAATTTTTGTCGCCTCCCTTTAGTGAACCCTATGCTTGTTCAATATTCACTAATTCCAAAATGCCGAAACTTTTCTTAGAAACCCATGTGAATTATATCTTTGTAGAGGGGATAAAGCTCTAGAGCCTAGAGTGTCGACTTTTTTTTAGCGCATTTTCTATATCGCAGCATTTATTTACCATGTTGCTGGCGGCAACAGCCTGTTGGGCGGCAAGAAATGAGATGATCTGCTGGTGCTGTTGTGTCTGCGCGTCGGCCGCGAATGCGGCGCCCAGATTCTGGTTGTTCTCGTCCGTGATGCTGATGGTCGGTGCCTTCGGCATTTGAGGCGACTGCTGCTGCTGCTGCGCCGTGAACAACAACGGGGAAGCGGCAGTGAATGCGCTTCTAAAGTATTAGATAAAAATTTGGGTTTTTTTTGTAAACCATCAAAAAATTGATAATTGATTTTGTAATAACGAATCGATAATGATAATGTTTTACGCAAATGGCGATGGCTGAGATGCTGCTGCATTTGTGGAAGTGCCATTGCCACTGACGGCCATCACTGGCGAGCCCTCTTTGGTGCTGGCGCACAACTTTTGGAACTCCAGCTGCAATTGCTGCACGCCCGACAGGGCGGCTGCCTCCGCCGTGGAGGAAGTACCGCCCGATTGGCTGGAAGCACCGGAGCCAGTCTGAAAAAAATAAAAATTGACATAAACAGAAAAATTAATTTAAAATTGTTCTCATGTGATGAGTCTCCGGTTCGAATCTTCCTGGCGGCGGTTATTTTTTTCTTTTGATCACACCTGTCCAATTGACTGGCGATAGATGCGCTCGAGTTGTGCCTGCTGCTGCGCGTTGATTGCGAGCGCAGCGGCCGAGCTGGCCGACGCGGACGAGGCCCAACTGCTGCGCCGTTCTGCGCCCCCAATTGTGGAGGGGGCACCGCCCATGCTGCCGCCGCCTTGCTGCTTGAAGTAGGGTGTTGTGCGCGAATGGCGTGCAAACGGCGAGATGCCAGCTCCTCCACCGGGCGCCTGAATGCCGCCAGTGGCCAACAGCGAAATGCCCCCCGTGATGGAGTGCACCTGTGGAATGGGACAAAGGTAACAATTTCATAATAACAATGAACCCGTATATACCGTGTTCCGCTTGCTGGAACCGCGCTGGCTCAGGTAGAATTCACCCTCCTCTTCTACACTGCGCCTTGGCTGCTGGTTGTACGCGCTGCGATGTGCGCCAGGTTGCTGCGGTTGGCGCGGACTGAATGTGAAACCTTCAGATTTATTCGACACGAGCTCCGATTAACAATTTTGAAAAATATATTTTTTAGGAATTTTTTTGGAATCCAAAATTGATATAGTTGGAAAGGGCATCCCAGAATTACATATTGGCATTTGGTAGGGAATTCATTGGTTCAGTTTGGAACAAGTTATGACCAAAATACATCAAAAATCTGTGATTTTTAAACATTTGTTGTTGGGCTATTCGGCGACTGATTATCTCTTTGATTCCTAGAGGAGTTTTACACCGGCATTAGATTTAGGTGCTTCACCTGCTAGAAGTGCCCTGTGAAGAGGAGCAACGCGCTGCGTCCGCTCCACCGGTGCCCATGCCCATTGTGGAGCAGGCGGCCAACAAGTGCGCGTAGCTGTTCAGGCCGAGCAGTGCCTCGTTGGCGGACGCGCGGCGTTCTTCTGCAAACAAACACGTCTACGTATGGGACCCCTCAAATAGATTAAATAATTCCAGATTGAGGAATGTCCTCAAATAAATTAAATAATTCCAGATTGAGGAATTTAATCAATCAAATCATTTTGCCCTTTTCAGGGAGACCACTCACGGTTGGGCACGTGCATCATGCGGGCGTAATCGACGAACGGGAAATTCTGCAGCGAGACCAGATTGAGCGCAGCGGCCTGCTGCAGCTGTTGCTGGGTGGCGCCTCCGCCCGCTCTCTGCTGTTGCAATTGCGAGGCAAACAGTGCCGCTGCCGCTGCGGCGTTTGCCCACGCCCGCGTGGTGTCCACCGCAAATTGTTGGGCGGCTAAAAATTTTTTATAGCTACCCCGAACCGGTATTATCTGGTCTAAGCTATTCGACTAAGCCACTGAAATTTGATTTAGTCTATTGTCTATTTGTCGCAGGCAAATTGGATCTTGCTTAGAAAAATGAGTTTCCGTATTCTCTTTTCCTTTGCTTTTTGTCTCCTTCTCACAATAAACTGCTCTACGCTATCTCTTCCATATTTCTTTTTATCTACCGGAGAAAGACACTACGACATTTGCGGACCGACATTTGCGTATCCTAAGGTGTAGCCAAGAGGGCAATTTTGGCTTAAGTCTAGAGAAGCTTTACTTAGCTTAAACTTAGCCTCTCTAAGCCTAATGTAAAGCTTTTAGTAGAATCTCGCTCTAAACTCCCGGACTAATCAAAAATTGTCAATAGTTATTTTTCTCAATCATTTCTCACCCGCATTGAGCAACGGATTCAGTTGGTGGTACTGTTCAAGTGCGTAGGTGAGCCGCTGTTGACTCTGGCGGAGGCCTTCTGCGCTCAGATCTGGTTGCGCTGGTGCGCCTCGGGCACGCCTGTAGGCACGGTGTCGTCGCGTCGATTTGTAGGACGTGCTGTTGTTCTCCTTCGGGGCGCCCGCCTGTTGTGGGTAGCGCGGCGAAACATCGTCAGATGGACCGCCCAAATCGCTCGCACTGTCGCTGTCGTCGGAGTCCTGAAATTTGAGTCAGATTTCAAAAATAATTCGATTCTGAATTTTTGGATTTTTTATCAATTCCCCCATTGGGTCTAGGGAGAGTGGCATGGCTTGAAAATAAAAACATGATGCATAGGTATGGCATATCTAACTCTGACGGTGCTTTTCTGTGCCAGTTTGGAGCCCTCTTTCCAGTCCCGGGGCCAGATTTCAAAAATAATTTGATTGCGGATTTTTGGAATTTTTTGTCTTCTCCCATTGGGTTTAGAAAGGCGTGACCAGAAAACGGCATGTTTTGCCACTTGATTGGAACTCGCCTCTGTTCTTGGATAAAATTTAAGCTCCTCTTTCGAGTCCTGAAGGGGACTTGATTTCGAAAATAATTCGCTTTCTTTAATTTCCCCATTTCCCGTTTCCCCATTTTTGTGTGCCACTTGCCCCATAGTCTGGATTGGTGGCCAGCGTCAATTTGGCAAGATGGTGCGCGGGAATGGTGGCGCCCAGCTGTTCCGGCTCCACATTTGCGCGCCCCGAGATGATTGAGCCGCGCGAGCCGCGTCGCATTTGGTCGCTCTCCAGCTGCAGATTGCTCGTCCCGTTGGAAAGCGCTGCCATCTCCGCGTCACGGAACTCCGATAGGCGCGTCAACAGCAACTCGTAGGTGGCGAAGATGGGCGACTCGTAGTTCCGGTTCAGCACTTCCTGTTCAAAATGGACTTTCAATTTTTTTTTAATTTTTTCTACCATTTTACCTCCGTAATTTGCTCGTCGGACCAGCCAGTGTGCTGTTGCATGAACACGAGTACTGAAAGTGCAAAGTGAAAGGCTACTGATTTGATATTGATGTCAGCAAATGGTTCTTTGGGTAAGCACAAATGACCAAAAAGTGCTGTTCGATTGATCCACTTTTGGCCAGTTATGAACAAAAACTTCAAAAATGACGCATTTTTCAGACTTTTGACCACAACTTGGCAAAAAATTGAGCTTATCAGAGGATGAATATACCATTCGATAGAGAACATTTTAAACTTCAAAAGTATATGAAATAAAAATTTACAAGCTTCATTCCTTCCAAAATCATGTTCCAAAATCTCCTCCGTCGTTGGCATGAGTGTGTCCGGTTAACTCCCATTTTTTAATATTTTTTCTAATTTGTTTTCCCGTGAGAAATTGGTCCACACCTGTCGGATCCAACTGTTGGGCGCGCAGTCCCGCCACATTGTTTGTCAGGCCGGCGCCTTGGATTTTGCCGCCCAGTGATTGTTGAGTGGCGGGCAGTGAGGCGAACAACCGTTTGATGGGCTCTGGCATTTTCTGCGCCATCCACCGGTGCTGGATCACGTGCTGCAAGGTGCAGCGCTTCGCCGGCAACACAGTCAACATTTTTCGGATCAAGTCGGCACACTCTGCAAAAATTCACAAGATCATTTTTCTTTATTACTTTAATTTTTGAGTCATTCCCCAATTAAGGCTTATGATTATGAGTTATGACTATGCAATATGCATTTTTAATCAAATCTTTGAATATTAAAATATTAAATGTTAAATGTCTCTAATTTTGTGTCTTTACATAACCTCAGAAAAATCTATGCAAATTTTATATTTTCTTCTTCAGTGCCATTCAATTCAAGACATGCCAAAATATTAGAATTTTTTACGCGTTATAAACAAAACACGAGCAATCCTAGGGAATCTGGGTCTCGGACTGGGACCAAATTTTTTTCACCCAAAATCATATCCATAGGTTTTCTTATGCGTAAAAATGACAACGCAATCAAAATTAGGGCGCGGATACCTAAGCATTTTTTAGCCGGATTCGAGAAGTTCGAAATTTCGAAAACCACAGGGGAGACCCTTCCAGAATTAGGACGATCTGATCATTTTGGGCCAAGTTATGACCTTATGACATGCCAATTGGTCTCAGTCCGGGACTCAGATTCCCCAGGATTGCCCAAAACACGTACCCACTGAGACCCAGAAGGGAATTTTGAGGTGGTCGCCGAGCACGGCGCGCTTCAACTTGTCCACCGAGTCGCCCGGAAACGGGAAGCCGGCCGTGACCAGAATGTACAGGATCACACCCAGACTCCACACGTCCGACTGGCGCCCGTCGTACTCTTGCGCCAGCAGCAGTTCTGGCGCCGCATATGGCGGAGAGCCACACCACGTGGACAGCAACTGGCCCGGCTGCTGATAGTTGGAGAAGCCAAAGTCTGCAAGAATAGAGAATTACGCAATGTTCTACTCAAACTTTAAACGCCATCTCTTTAAATGGGGTCTGATCTTTTGGATGCCTTCGCTTTTTGGACGTCGTACTCAAGAGGGAGACGGATGCAAAAAAAATTTTTCCATTAAAATACTTAAATGTTTTAAAGCTTCTAGCACTCTTAATTCGTTATTCTTTATCGTCACGTACCACTTAAACTTGCTGAATTACGAGTCCTAATTCTTTAAGAATGTATAACCTCAAAGACAAAAGTTGGTTGGCTAAATTGTTTAATTGGTTGACAATTGACTCATTCCCCTGTCTCAGTTAATTTAAAATTTTAAATAAAAGGCTTCGCACCGACCAATGATTTTGATGTTGCCCCGCTTGTCCAGCAACAGATTCTCCGCCTTCAGGTCGCGATGTACAACCCCATGCGCATGGCAATAGGCAACTAAAATTAGACATTTTGAAAAATAACTTCAGAAAAGACCTCTCATTTGAAAGCGTATTTTTCATGAAACGTGAAACCGTGTAATTCAATTAAACTCCAAAAGCAATCATTCTTTAACAGAAATGGCTTCCTTTCATTAAACAAATTTTTTATTGAGTTTATAAAAAATAGAACCTGCTGAGACAATTTGCTGGAAAAGGCGTCTGGACTCGCTCTCGGTTTGGCGTCCCCTGTCCATAAGCATGTCTGGAAGAATTGCAGAAACATAATTCTCGGACCGAAATTTGTTCTCGCAATTTACCGAACAATTCTCCGTTGGCCACATACTCGGTCACAATGTACAGGAAGCGTTCCGTGCGGATCACCTCGTACAGGCGCACAATGTACGGATGCGAGAGCTGTTGCAGAATTTGGATTTCGCGCTCAATCTTCGCCAGATTCTCGGCGTCCAGCGAGCGCCTGTCCACAATTTTCATTGCCACCTAAATGGCACAAGCGTCAAAACAACGTTTGACTATAATATTGCTGTTTACTCTCACCCAAATTTCAATTTTGTATTTTATTCCGGTTTATTGCAGGAATTAGGCTAATTTATGGATTTCTTTAAGCGAGGATTCCTCGTATCCGCTATCCGGTATCAATTTGGACTTTCTGGCACCGAAACCGTTTTTCTGCTTAAAACGGTTGTTTAAACCGTCACAACGCGGAACGGTTTCGCTGTGTCAAACGATCCAAATTGGCATCCAGATTCGGATTCCTCGCTCTCAAAAACCTTTGAGTAATCAAAATTTGCCTGATATCCTTAATGGAAACTGAAAAATTGAAAACCAGTGAGTGGGTACATTGCAGGATTGCAGTAGACCGGACTATAAATAGATTTCAAAATTATAATTTTCCATTCGGGCTTTTATCGGCGCACTTTTTACTTTTGATTTTTTTAGCAAACCTTTGCATTTGCGATTTCATGGTAGGCGATGCGCACTTGGGCGAAGTTGCCTCGGCCCAGTGTGCGTCCAACGCGATAGGAGCCCACTTTCTCGAGGCGCAGTCGGCGCTCGCGCTTTGCCAGAATGGCACTCGCCGACGACGTCTGCTCCGCTGCTGCCGCCACTGCAGCGGCCATTGAGGTGACGGACGGTGAGGCGCCCAGCTCAATGGCGGTTGCCACACTGGTGTCGCACATTTGGGCTATGAACAAGGATCTGACGTTTGACCAACTAAAATTGGATTTACTGACCAATTTGGCAGACTGAAAATTGGCACATTGCACTAATAATTCTTAAATAGTAGATAAGACTAATTCTCTACCAGTAGTGGTTGAAAAAGCTACCAAATGTTTGCATGAATATTTGAAGCTGAATAACTTTGTTCAGAATGGTCAATCGGCCTAATTTTGGTGCCATTCCATTCAGCTCTTAGAGAGACGCTTCGAATCAGCTATTTACTGCTATCCTTGGCGGGGGCACTATTTGGGTTTAAGAAACGTTTATTTGGTAGCTTTTTCAACCCATCTTTGGTAGCGAATTAATCCAATCGCATTCTTAAGTGTGGTGAATTGATCAGAAAATTCAATGTGGTTTGATTTTTCTAGCAACCGGCACATCTGTGCTACCAATCTTAGCTACATTTTAAATCAACTGATCGTATACCTATGCATATCTTATGTCGTCTGATTGATCGGTGTGTGTAGATTTTTTTACTGTTTGCTGTTTTTTAAGTCCAACTCCATGCTAGATGTTTTTTAATTTTTCAAGTGCGAACAGCAAACCTTGGCAATCCGCAGATGGAGATGGATGGGGAATTAATTTATTTGCGGCTGTTGGTTTTTGGTGCAATCACGCGCGCAGAGTGGCCGCATCGATTGTTCGGCCAGAGCGCGGATTTTTGTGCTGGGCAGCTGTGCTCAATGCGTTTCCTGTTTTCTGCACACTCGCCGCCGCAAATGTCATTTATTTGGGATAATTGGCTGCTTCACCTGCTTTCTGTCGATTCATGTGGGCGCATACCAGCAATAATGAATAATGATGATTGTGAATTTTTTTGGATGGCACTGAAAAAACAGGGAAGTTGTGTAAAATCTAAAATAGCATCGCATCACTCAATGCCCAAAAGCATTTCCAAATATTGAAAAAGAAGAATTGGATGTTGGCGAAAAAGATTAGGAGGAACGAGAAAATGATTGAAAGGAAGAAATGATGAAGAAAAGGATGAGAGATAAAACCTTTTGGGATTTTTTATTCACATTTTTTCATTTTGCATGTGCACCTTTTTGTGATGACGAAATGATATCACTTTGGTGTGTACAAATTTTAATTATTGCAAGCAGGAATGGATAAAGGTGTTGAATTCCATGTTCGCACGATTTGTGCACAGAATGTAGTCTCGACGGCTATGATGAAATTCCCCATTTAGACATTCTTTTTTAGCCCAAATAAAAATTCCAACGGTCCCCAAATTAGGAGACTCGACAGGTGGATGGGGAGTTTGGGAGTGTGTTATGATTGATGTTTGAATAGGTAAATTTGTTCAGGCGACGGAGTCAATATTCGATTCCGCGATTATTCGCTCATGATGTCCTGTCGCATTATTTTTTGGCCCGTATGCATGTGATCTGTCTGGCCGGAGTCGCAGATAATAACAAAAACAATCAAATGGTCTCATATGGCTAGCGGAAAACACAATTCCGCGAATAGGTGGGATAATCTGACGTTTTTAGTTTTTTCGTTCAAAATTTACAAAAGGTGAATAGGTTTGTTTCCTATGCGGTATGCGCTGAAATGATAGAAAAAAAGAAAAAAATTAATATTAAAGCGCGCAAAAAAATTTCGAAAACAAAAGGGGAGGACCCTTTGGCTTCTCAGCTGCCATCAATTTTAGCTCTAAAATTAACATTTTTGCGTTTGAAGTTACACGCATTTTGTGACACGAGCGCAAAAAAATGTGAAATCGAGCACATCAACCATTCCACTGTACTATACGCTTGGCCGATTTTTTTTTGTTCAGCGGAGCTGTCGCCACACGTCGCAACAAAAGACCCACACATCGGCGGCGGCGGAGGCGGTGGGTCATCCGTCCGCCCCCAGCCAGCCGCGGCCGGGCAATGAAAACGAGAAGAAAAGAGCGAGCGCTCTTGGGACGCTGGCCGGCCGTTGGGGAATGCGATGGTGAAGGGGGAAATGATGCGATAAGAAGCAACCACGAGAATATACAATGTGGGCGAGGGCGAAGGGGGATTGAGTGTCACACACACACACAAAATGTCTCGAGAGTCGAGAGTGAGAAAACGCAATGGCGTGCATGGAGAAGCCACACAAGACACAACGCATCACGCGCGCGCGTACGACACAAAAGGGACTAAGCGAACTCAAGCGAGGCAGAGCAAAGAAATTATAAAATGCTCATAGTCCCAAGTCCCAAGTTCCCAACCAACAATTGCACGCGAATCACATTGAAATGAAGGCAATTCGCGTCGGAATAATTTTCACCGCGCCAGAAGAGGAATGGACGCGGGAATGGGTGGGGGAAGGTTTCAACGCCAGGCTGTTTTATGAGATTATGAGACATAGCTTGATAAGGAATGAGCTGACAGAATTCTTGGACGATTTTTCCAAACATTTGATCCTAACTTGGCTTATTCTTAGCCAAAGCTTAAAGGATCATTGGATAGGGCATTTCAATGATATGTATCTCATTCACTTTCTTAGCTGCCTCAAACAGCCTGGCGCTGAAACTTTCGGCGCTGGAAATGCGCCTATTCGCTGCACTGCTTAGCGCAGTGGAGAAAACGGAAGTTTACAATGTACACAACTAGCACTGGAATGAATGAATAATTGGTGGCATGTGGCGCAATTGGCGGCACCGAAAATAGCGATGGCCGGCCGGCTCTGACGCAGGACTGAGCTTAGCGCTGAATGCCAAATTAAAAGCGCGACCAAATAAGGAGCGAGAGCGGCAGAAGAACTCGGGGGCTGTTACGCAAATAGCGGCTTTCAAATTCCTTATCGGTTCCCGGCTCGTCCAAAACTGTTTCCTTTTTGGTGAATTTGACCAAATAAAATCGCCCCCAAATTGGCAACCGATAACGAAGTTTTGAATAAACAAACAGAAGTGACCTTCAAAGTTCAAACTATCCACATGAATCATTTCTCATTTGTTTATGAAAAATGGGAAAAGAGTAATATGCAATGAAGATGTGGAAGTGATGATCTGATGATATTGCCACATTTTTTGTGGCCATATAGGATGCAGCAGAAAAAAGTTGAGGATGAGTGGATAAGTAATCTGATGATAATTGATAATTGTACATAATGATAATGACTGGGTTTGATATTTGATTGATGGCTTACACGCAGTTTAGAATCAGAGATTTTTTGTGAAGATTCTGGGTTTACCCCATTATTGAGTCGAATGAGGAAGAAATTGCTGTTTGCTGGCCAGCAATGGATTAAAGATGATGCGAAGAAAGATTCAAAGGACGGACTAATTGGCGTTTTTACCTTTTTACCGATGCAATAACATTGTCCAT
This sequence comes from Radopholus similis, assembly GCA_013357305.1. Lineage (NCBI taxonomy): Eukaryota > Metazoa > Nematoda > Chromadorea > Rhabditida > Pratylenchidae > Radopholus > Radopholus similis. The sequence goes on along the minus strand of VAHH01000485.1, from coordinate 14,335 downwards.
TTTCCCTTGGGCTTAATTGCGGGCATATGGCAAATGGCATACCCAGTGGTGTTTTGTGTGGTCGCACGCGTGGGCGCGCTCTGCCCATCATTCGCGCCCAAATAAATTGACAGGTTCTCGCGGGACGTGAGCAAAAATAACGCCGCACTAAGCAAATTGCGTCATCCACATTTGCGCTTTATCCCCCGATCCCCCTTTGGGCTTCATCTGTGCAAATGTATCGCTTGTGATACACACAATTTGTTCGTTCGTGTGAAAGTTGAAAAAGGGAAATGGTTCGCGTTCGATTGTTGTTCTTCGGCTTCCCGTACTGGCGACGACTGATATCTCGATGATATTAGCCTCAAGAAATTTCGGCCCTCACCTCCCACTGGGATGGGAGACGAAAAAGATTTCTCCTGATGCGACATTTACGGACTAACATTTTACGCACCCTCAAAGACCTGCACATTCCTTGCACCAATTTGGACAAAGTTATGAAGCCTCCAATTTCGGCGCCAAATATTAAATACATATTTTCAATTTTCGGCGCTTTTAAGGTGGAAAGCTTTCACAATTCAACAATCAACATTATCGGCGGTGGGAAGGGAAGGGCGCCTGCCGGCTGAGAGCCGCAGGCTACAGAGGAATCACATTGCTGGAGGAATTAAGAGCGCAGAGAAAGGAGGCGCCCAGCAGAAGGGGCGATGGGCTCACATTGACGAGCCTTGTGGCAAATTCAATGGCAGGCGAGCATCAAGTACGCCCAGTACACGTCCCAAAGCGCCGTTTCAAATGTACAGCTTGCGGCACAAAAAATGCAACTGCAAAATGTTAACATTGTGAAGAACGGTGCTGCTGCTGCCGATGATGATGTGGGTATTTTCATTTTGTTTTGTGGGTATTTTCCATTTTTCTCTTATTTATTTGACAGTTGATCCCGGAGGCAAATTTGCGCGGCTTTTTCGGCGCCAATTTGCTGAAGCGGTACGGACTCGTGCTTGAGCTGGACCTCGGCGGCAAAATCATCAACAATTGGCAAGACCCCAGCGGAACCGTCATTGGCGGCGTCTCAGAGGTGCAAAAAACAGTTTATTCTAGTCAGTGATATTTACCATTTTAGGCACTCGACAATGGAACACATATTTTTGGGCTCTGGAACGGCCACAGCCATTCAGGTTATTCAAAAGTGAACACTGAGAATTCGATATTTTTGATGGGCTTGTCTTTACCTTATTTACCCTTGATCAAACGCCCTGAGCTTCTGTGATGTCTGATGTGTGTAGGCCTCTTTTTCTGGTCCATTTGCCAAAGTGATATTATATTTCTACGCTAACAAAGTGATTTTATTTTTACGCGAATAAATTCACTTCGGAGTTCCAGATGTCCACAATCAACATAGAATACCTCAAGAGTGAATTAAATAATTCTCTACAAGTTTATTCAATGAAGCAAAAAAGAGAACACATGAAAGGAATGGGAAATGGAATGAGTCTTCAGTTTACCATTATTCACAGAAAGAAAGAAGCGGGCCAATAAGGGGAGTGCCGTGAAATATTAGTAGAAAACGAGTCAAACTTTTTTGCGTAAAGGGGTGTGAAAATATTTAGATTACTCGATTACTCAGAGAGATATACTAGAGACCGGTTTAGCCTATGGGGATTAAGCCCCTTGAGGTCGGTGCCACTACAACCGCATTTGTTGTGTTTTGTGCGATACCATTTCTCATTGGCCCCGTATTTCTTGACGAGCGAAGATGCGCCACCAATTGGGTCAGCTGAATGTGGATCACTTTCGCCTTCTTTCCGAACACTATTTGTTGGCACTCGTCGCGTATGGTCACATTCATCGTCAAGTAGATCATTGGAGGAATTCCTTTAAGAGGGGTTAAGAATAAAATCAAGATTGCCGACTGCTTATTGACAAAACCATGAATAAAGAACCAGGAGTACTCGGCCGCAATGATCAGTGTTGGCGTGAATGAGAAGAATTGCATGAACACATAGTCGGTGGCGCAGAATATGTTCAACAGACTGATGATGAGCACTTGGACAAAGGCCGACTTCTGCACGGCATTTATGTGCGACATTCCATCGTAGTTGTAGCGCACAAACATGCCGACGATGAATCCTGTGTAGGCGACCATCATTATCGACAAGAACATCACGTTGTGCAATGAATGGCCCAGCAAAGTGGATTGCTGAATAGTGAATAGTGTTGTTCCATTCAAACAAAAATCAGGCATACCCCCTCGACAAAAGTTTCTGTGCGATAGCCGACGAACGGATCGAAAAACCAGGCGTAGAAGATGGACGTAAAGAGCACGGGCAACAGGAAAAAGTCCACCGTGAATGCATAGCAGAACACGCCCAGAATCCAGAACCAGGTTCGATTCCCCTTTGGACGGTGCAAAATAATATTATGCCGGACACTATAATTGCGAACTACTTTGAACAGCTTTTCGCTCAACTCCGGATTGAGCACGTCGATGCATCGATTCAGCGCCAACACCAATGAAGTTGCAGTTTCAAAAAACCAAGCAACTGTGCGGAATAATAAAAATGGCAATCAGATAGGTAATCGTCGCACAATGTGCCGCTAGGCCGGTCAGATAGTTGAAATGGGGCGCTGTGCAGAACACTCCGCCCTGGAGGCTCAACACGCCGGTGATGAGACCCGCAAAAAAGAGCGCATAAATGTCCACCAGGCCCAGGGCGAACATCAGTTTGTAGCATGAAGACTCCTTCAAGTGCCTGCCAATGGCAACCATACAGGGAATGTAGACGGTCTGTGTGTGTGTGGCAAATAAGAAAAGTGTTCATGAAAAGGCAATCCACGAAATAATAAAAAATTTTGAATTTTGTGATTCACGAGGAATCGCGAATTCCGTCAAATAAGTAAATTTCCGTGAAACGTTTCTCACCTCCATGACCACGAACATCACAATTGTGATGGAGCCAAGCCAGAATTGTTGGCGCTGCTCCATTGGCACCTGGTCCACCGAATACGACGCACAGTTATACACGCGTTCCCATTCAGCGTGATGGAAGAGGTAAAAGTTCATTTTCCAAAAAACGGTGCTGCGAACCTTGAAGACAGCTCAACTAGGTATTAAGGCGAGAGTGAAGAGTGGGGAATGTTTGGTAAAAAGCTCATACTAATAATGAATGTCGCAAGTACCGTTAATTTGTGAGCTAAGCAAGTGACTTAAATGCCACAAAATGTCATGCCATTTCTTCTTTTACACTTGGTGCATGTGAGGAACTTTGCTAATGAATCCTTTCGTACCCACAGTGAGGAAATTTGTTTTACACGTACACAACCCATCACAGTTACGTTTTGAATAAATTAATGGCCAATTTAGGCGTCTACGTGCGCAGGCAGCGCAGCCAAACTTGTTTGTGACAGTGAAGGCTAATGATAAGGATAAGCTCTTGCCACTACGAATTTCGTGCAAATTGCAAACACCCTTAGATCACACATCAACCAGAGATACCTACATAGGTATTTGAAATTACTACTACTACTATTACTACCTAGGACTAGGTAGAATCTGACCGAAAATGGACAAAATGACATGGTATGTAATGTACCTATAACCTATACCTAGAAGAGAAACGAAAAAAGCGAATGAGTTATGCTCTTTTTTACTTTCCAATATTTTCCAGTCTCGAACCAGATCAGCACGAGAATTTGCTGCTGTCATTTTCAATCTTCGTCCACATTCCCCACCCATTTAAAATCAATTTCAATCTTTGTCCTAAGACCAAAGTGAAATAAGTTACCTTCTCAATTCTTGTACTTTCACATTTCGCAGATAGTAAGGGGACAAAGTCCACAGTTGAGGAAACGGAACTCTATGTATTACTGGGTCATCGTCATCGCACAAAGATTTGATTCGTAATATTTGACTTTTGGGAACTGGGGTTTCTCTAAATTATCCAACACCAATTCCTTATCATCTTATCAGGAACACAAAGATTGTACGTATTTTTTGCTGATTTTCACGTTCTCAATTTTCGTTTGCCCATTCATTATTGCCTCTGCCCAGTGCCCAACTTCACTCAATTTGCCTCTCCAAATTTGTTGTGTTATGTTTCTCATATGCAGTGCGTCCATTTGCGTCCAGCAAATTAGATAATAAGTGAATGTGTGGTTATCGCAAAGAGTAATATGACCTCTTGCTGCTTCTCGACTGCTCCAACCCCGTTTGCATTTGGGCATTGCACCGCACTTATACCTACTTTGCAAAATGATGCATTCAATTTTCACATTTTCAATTTTCTTCATCTCTTAACCCCCAGCCCATTTTAATGGTCTTCTCCTGGGTTTTGGAATTCCATTTTGAAAGCGCAAAATAATCTAATTAAAAGCGAGTAACGAATAGGAAACGCGAAAATGAGGAACGACCAAAAACAAGTTTTGGACAAACAATCGACGTATAACAAAATTAAGGGCAGGCAAAAAAATAAAAAATAGGTATACCTATTGCGATAACCGATAAGGTAACCAGCCTTAAACGATTGATTCCCACCGCCCACCTTTAGATTTGTGTGCATTCTCTTCTAATCTACTAACATTAACAAAAATGTTTTCATTTAGAATTTTCAGATAACTTGTGCTTGTAATTCAATCAACAAATATAATCTAATTGATAATTGTTTAATCCAATCATGATGCTGTTTGCGACCACGGAACATTTGCTTGTTCTCTCTGCCTTCCTCTTCCCGCCAGTGCTCATCATCGTCTCGTTGGCCATTCTGCTCGCCACATTCGGCAAATCGCTGGGCCTGCGCGAGCGCTACATCAGCATACTGCTCCGCATATTCGAGGTTTTTACTAAAAGTCATAGACTTTTTCAATTTTATGCTGGTTCAATTCCAGTGGGGTGCTGGCGAGATTCGAACCACCCAGTATGAGCACAACCGCAAAATGCACTTTGACTTGGGCATGGAGGCCGTCTCAGACGACGAGGAAGCGGACTTCTCGTTCAACGCGGACACCAGTGATGCTGGCCACTATTGTTCGCTGGACTTGGCCTCCATCAGCAGTCCAGCCGACTCCGGCTTCATCCCGAACTCTCCGCTGGCGCGTTCTCTGAACTCCATGTCCAGTTTGCCAATGCGCAAGTCTTCCTCTCAGCACAATGGGAGCACAGCAAGTACTCGACATTTGCAAATTTACTGATTTAAGCCTAACAATTATGTCAGGTTTGTGCTCACTCAACAGTTCTCGCATGCGCCACAGCTCTGGACAAAGTAAAAGAGAATACTCATAATTCATCTATTCATTGTTTCTCCAAATTGCAGGTATCATCATTCGACAGACAGCGATACACTTGGACGAGGATGACTACCAGCAGCCTACACCGGTGAATTCACGCGGCTGGCAAGTGATCCGGGATTCGCTCTATTTCATGAAGGTTTCAAAATTCATATTCGGTTCAGTCGATTAATGTTGTTTGGTCAGGCCGGTGTAGAGGCGATCATCGAGGACGAGGTGACCAGTCGATTCCAGGCAGAGCAATTAGCTTCGTGGAACATGCTGACCAGGACAAGTGTCAACTTCTACCAATTTGTGAAGTAAGCCCATTTTCCATTTTCAATGAATGGTATAAAATAATGGTTCTTGTTCAGTTGGAAACTGACCGTTCTCTGGGTGATGGGCTTCTGCTTCCGCTACTTCTTTCTGCTCCCTATGCGCATCATTGTCTTCGCGATCGGTCTCACTGCGATGGTGTTCGGCACGGCCGTGATTGGCCTGATCCCCAGCAGCGGTTTGAAGCGATCTCTCAATGAGCGTCTAATGCAGGTACTGCTTCCACTGTGGCCTTACTAAGTTCGTTGTTTGAGATTTGCATGCGGATCGGCTCTCGCGCCTTCTCAGCGCTCATCTACTTCCATGACCCTGAGAACAGGGCAAACAGAGGTTTCTTTTTGTGTTAGACCAAGATCACTCCAAATTTGTAGGCATTTGCGTGGCCAACCACACTTCGCCAATTGACGTGATGATTCTGTCCAATGACAATACTTACGCGCTGATCGGCCAGCGCCATGGTGGCTTTCTGGGCGCCATCCAGCGTGCACTCAGTCGCGCCAGTTCCCACATCTGGTTCGAACGCTCTGAGGCCAAGGACCGCTCTCTTGTGCAAAAGAGGTTAATATCTATCTTTCTTCGGGACTAAGAATAAGCTCCAATGATTATAGGATCGAACATTCATTTATATTGAATCGATAGCTATCGCTACTTTGAATTTCACAGGCTCCATGCGCACGTGCAAGACCCGAAGAAGCTGCCTGTGTTGATCTTCCCCGAAGGCACTTGCATCAACAACACCTCCGTGATGGTCCAAAACAACGTCAAAAGTATTAGCAGTTTATGTTGCCGTTCCTAGATGTTCAAGAAGGGCTGTTTCGAGGTGGATGCGCCAATCTTTCCGATCGCGATGAAGTACGACTCTCGTTTCGGCGACGCGTTCTGGAACAGCAGCGAGCAGAGCTACTTCCAGTACATGATGCAAATGATGACCAGCTGGGCGCTGATCTGCCATGTGTGGTACCTGCCGCCCATGTACAGGGAGGTGAGCATTCCAGAAATAGTGCCAACTTTTAATGTTGTCCATTGCAGCCAGACGAATCGGCAATTGACTTTGCGAGCCGTGTGAAGAGGGCGATCGCCGTGCGGGGCGGACTGGTCGACCTGGAGTGGGATGGGCAGTTGAAGCGATCCAAAGTGCCCGCCAAAATGGTGGACATGCAACGTGAAAGGTTTTTGGGCAGAAAATGGCTTTTATGGGAAATGATGAATTCTGTTCTTGTTCAGGTACTACCAGAGGTATCAGCGGTACACTTCGTTCTCGGAACCGCCGGCCAGCCCTGAAGAGGAGGAAGCCGCACTGCTGACGGAAACGGAAGAGGAAAACAAGGAGAACAGCATTGAGTCGGTCCAATCGGCGCCCGCTTTGGACAGCAATGAGTCGTCAAAACTGGTGCCAAGAGTGAAGGCGGAATAGAAAAGCAAACATATCCCCCATAGACCCAACTCATTGACCCGCACTAAATTTTTATGTTCATCATCTCACATTCTCACTCACTCATCGCTGCTGACCATTCCCGTTGTCCGCCAGTCTCCGTCCCCCAAACAAAACACCATTTGCCATATTCACTTGATACGTGTGTTTCTGTGTTGTCTACAGTTCGAGATATTCCCCAAATCCGGACAAAGATTCCAAACTTGGCATTCAACCTTATAGTATTATGGTCATTCTTCATTTTGGCAACAACTTGTCTTAAAATCCGTCTGATTCGATATTTACCTATTTTGAAGATTAACATAAACTTTTACAATACAACGACACAACAACTTTTTTCAGAAGCAATGAATGAGACGCCAAAAGACCAATACGGCAATCTCAAATAAGTAGCATAAAAAATTTACCAGAAGTAAATAGTAGTCTTGCCTTGGTCCATTAAATAATCAAATTGAAATTTTAGAATGGACTTGTTTTGTTTTTTCCCTTATCGGAGCAGTTATCATTTAATAAATTTTAAAGAATGAAGAATGAATGAGTCAATTTCTAGTTTCTACTTTACCACTTAATTGACAGCTGCCAAAGGAAAGAGCTGCAACTCGCGACGTGGCGACCACCAACCATCTCTCAATTGACCGACCCTTTTAATATGTAGCTGATTATGATTAATTTTTCTTGAATAAAGGAATAAACTCAGCGTTCCCATTTTGCATTTTTGATAACACTACTAGCACATTTCAGCCAAAATGGCGATGGCTACATAAGTAATCCTTATCCACCATATGCCACTATAAACTATATCAATGACCAACATTTTGCGCCTGACTTTTTTCCAAAATTTGCAGTAAACTTATTTTGCAAGGCGCATTTTTTGATATTCAGTTAATATTTATCTCATTTTTATCGAAGTCCAAATTTGTATGGACTATATTTATTAAAATTCCGCATTGTTTTCGCCCAACATATAAGTAATAATTCCTTGGCGCGTGTTTTTGTCTTGTTTTGTCCCCACAATTCCTTGGCGTTTTCGCCCTCAAAACTCCGTTAATTCTCCACAAAAATTCCTTGACACGTGTTTTCTTCACCAAAATTCATCACGGATTTAGTGTGAGCAAATAAGCGAAAGCATGTTGTATGAACTACTATACGGACTAATTTGTGTTGTAGTAAGGTTAAGGCGTTCGCCGGTGCACGCATTTTCTATCTCGAAATTTTCAAATGACCATTCATCTGAAAATATGGATAAAGAGTAAAGTGTTAGGATTTATTTTTCGCTTTGGCTATTAGAACAAGAAAATTCTGTTTACCGTCCAAAGTGTAGACTATCTCCAATTTATATGCGCCTATTTGACAGGTTCTGGACACAAATTCCTGTAATGAACTTAATTAATGCGACAATTGCCCAAAATCAAATTTTTTGAAAACCCAGCGTGCGTGAACATACTTTTTTAAGCCGATCAATAAGCTCGTTAATAATGCTCCATGTTTCGCCTGTTTGCCACGCATAGCTTCCAAAGCATTCGTGAAGGCAAAGTCGACGCATACGACGATTATCTGTAATTGCATGATGCATGGTATAAAACAGATAAAGTAAAATAGTTTGGGACTCTGAACCCCGGTTTATTTTCGAAGAAAACTTCATTTGAGTATTGAAATATGCGGATCTTGATCAGCAGAGATAAATGGTGTTATAATTTATAACTTATAAGCTGCAATTAGGACCTGGCTTGCTCGAGATGCCCCTTTTATCCTGAAATGGTGCGCAGTGTTGCCCACAAAACTTACCGTAACTGTTTGCACCAATTTGGGCCTCCACTTGTTGTGCATTGTTGTACAACAACCAGTGCACAATTTCATCCAGCGACACCGGCATGGCCAGCCTACTGTGCGGATCGCGCGAACCTTCTTAATCAATACCTATATTTATTGGTTTTTTTGGTTCAGACAAAAATAAAAAGAAATCTTCGTTCATTTTAAAATTTGAAATACCGATTGCCGGTATGTTTGCGCCATTTAAAGCAGCCAATAACGATATATGTCTTTGCCATTGTTTTTCATAGTTTGCACAATGTCCATCATCGTCATAATAGAATCTAAGCTCCACGTCATCGACGTTCAAGAGCAATTCGGATAGCAATGAGACATCGAGCACTCCCTGAAAACAAAAGTGGGAAAACATTTAGCATCTCATATCAGATCTCCTCTACTATTTTTTAAAATTAATTTCAAAATTTTGAAAACGCCTGATGGCAATTTCCAAAAATGAGGTTCTGAACCTATCCGGTTCAAAGGGTTTTTAAATCGGTTCAAATTCGGCATTTTGGGAAACGCAGAAACATGCGAAAGAGATACGGTTCAAGTTATTTTTTGACACCAAGATTAGAATTTTTGGTTCAGTGAAAGTATTTGAAATTTTATACACTGCACGAATTTATGTTACAACCTAAATAATGCCCACCATATCAATTTTGGCGTGCGACCAGACTGGCCTGAAAAGAGCGATGGACCCGCATTTCAGCAAGCATGTATACTGTGAAATGAAAAAAATGTTTAAAATGTTGCACCCATTTTGGGCTTGTTTGGTTAAAACTCGAATCATCAGACTTGAGCGCTTCAACTTGCACTTTTTAATATCATTATTTATTATGCTTCCACACTCACATCATCCTCCAGCGCGTTCGTGACTAATCTGGGGAGCATAGGGCCAAATATCCTGATTTTACTGCATTCAGACACAAACTGCGCTAAATATGTGCGAACAAAGTGGCTCAAGTGTTGTCGCGTAGGACATGTGATAAAGTTGATGTGAAGTACCAGAGTGCAGCCTTGAAAGGCGCTTTTCAGAGATTGTAGAACTGAAAATGTCTAAGGCATGACAATTGGGTTCCAGACATTTTTGGAAATTTAAGCTCCAAATGAGAAATTTTTCTAAAATTTTAAATAGAAAAATAAATAATCTGACCAGTCTTTAGGTCTTTACAAAGTTATGCACACCTCCTGATTTCTCCACAATGATGCGTCTAACGTTAAATCGACCAATGTTGAACTTCACATTGCGAAATCGTACGTAGCGTTGTATTGGCATCCGCTTGAGATGTGCAAAGCTAAGAGACTCCGAATCCCATCTGAATATTTTCTGCGAAAAAATAGTTATTAGTACTAATATATATTACTATTATCGATAACTTTACCTACTTCTAATTTGAATTTCCACAAATCATCAGTGTATGCGTCAAGCGAAAAATGCTCAATAAAGTGCAAAGGATACTGAATAAAATGTGTTGCCACGAGTTTGCGAAAAAATGCGCAACAAATTTCCAAACGGGCCAGCATTTTGCGCTCAAAAAACTCGCAGATATCCAACCATGAGTCGTAGCAAAAGGGCGGCATACCTAAAGTTGAATTTTCTTAACGCAGCTCAGAATGGATAAAGTATTCCTTTATCTATTAGTTTCAAATTATGTGATTCCGGTTGGTTCGACGTTAATCATCATTACAAAATTCAGAGACGCGAAAAGAGGTAAATTCCAATTCGCAGAAGATTAATGTCGCCGCAAATTAGGGTTAAAACGCCGAAATTGTTTGAAAATATTTGGCCCCAAAAATTTGATGCTTCAATAACTTTGTCAAGAATGATCTGATCGAACTAATTTTGGTCCCATTCGATTCAGCTCATCGAGACGCTTCGAATAAGCTATTTAATGTTGGCGTGTTCGAAAGTACTTATTGAGTATGACAGATTTAAACTTTGTTCTTAAAATAATTGCGGCGTTTTCACTCTTTGCGGCATTTTTAATCGGCACGCATTAGTTGATTTGGCGGAACATTGAATATTTTAAGGAGGCGCAATGAGCGCTACAATATCGGCAGACTTTCTCAAAACAAAGCTAAAGCAAGAAGCGCAGCTGGGACAGTTAAAACATCTACGCGGCACCGGTCAATTATTAAATGAAAAATTACGCCAAAAACATTTTCTTAGAAAAATTCTATGAAGAGATTGTGAAGCGAAACTGGGTCGAGTCCCGCCGCTGTAAAATTTTAATATAAATAAAATAATACACTTTAAACGTTTTTTTGCTTGAAAAATTAGGCCAAATTTAATCAATTTTTGATTCAACTGGAATAGTATGGAATAGTATTTTAATTGCCGAATCTGCAGAACGATAATTGCGATCTTTTTCGACAATTCAGTTAGACGATAAGGGAAACAAAACGATAACTTTCCATCAGAAATTGATATTTAGAGAAAAATGGAAGATACCTAACAAGTAACAACTCGTTTACCAGTCAAAAAAGAATGAAAAGTTTGGCTATACTTTAGGCAGAAGTATGCTAAAATTTTTAAGGCTTAGTAGCTAGTAGGTTTAGCCTGCTTAAGTTTAGGCATGCACATTGCATAGGATTGTTTAGGCGCTTATTAGTTATTAATTTAAAATTTGCCCGCTAAAGTTGGCCAGCCTTCGTTTGTATATTCAGATGTGGACGGTGGAAAGATTGTGGAAAACAACGGCTACGGTATAGCCTTTCCCGGTTCCGATTCAGCACGTCAGACATTTTTGGATGAAACGTAAATACAATAAACACACTTTGGCTTCTAAATTAGTGATAAATGATAATAATAAATAATAATTAAGGAAAAATGTGGCGATCGATGATGCCAGATTGGCAAAAGATCTCACAACATGTGCGTCAGAAAACGCACAAGTGAGTTGGTACGGGTATTGACTCGAATGTAAATGAAATTTAAGGAGTTTTTCGCCATTGAGCAAGGAAGAGTGCTCAAAATAACAACTAGGAAATGGTGGGATCTGTTCAGATCATCGAAGACAGAGGAAATAGACCAAACCCTCATCGTCATTGGATATGGAAAAAACGAAGCAAGCCGTTTATTGGAGACAAAATATGGAAGTGTTCCTCCAAGTGTCACCCAGGAGGAAATGCGCTCAGATCTTGCCGCAGCATTTAAGGCCGCTTATCAGAAGCAAAATTCTCCAGATTTCTTTATGTCGGAAGGCTTTGAAAGTATAAATGGATTTAAGCATTCTAATTCTCAAAAACAAATTTTATCTAGCATACTTCTCCCATGCCGAAACAAAAGTTTTGGTACACCTGAAAACGGAACCAGGGACTATGTCAGATTTTTTTGAACACGTCCAAGCCGTGCCGCCAGCAAAGAGGCTAACAAAGGCGCAGGAATCATTTGTCCACTTACAAGATGTACTGCCCCACGCAGACGCAGAAAGTACAATACAATACATACGCCTGAGGCCTGACTAGGCTTAGGCTAAAAACCAATTTAAATTTTATTGGGTACTAGTTGGGTACTGGGTAAAGGTATTAGTCTGGGTCTAATCGGTGGGTGGTACGACATTTGAGGGCCGAGGTAAAAAATCAAAAACTTTTTGCAAGCTTAATAAAATTGCCCACTTGGCTATACGTTAGGATCCGCAAATGTCGTAGTGCCGAGAGTAGAGGGCATACTTCATTCCGGCGACGAGCAACATATAATAATAACTAACAAGTCAGACTTCTGGAGTCTGGAACTCAGGAAAAAAGGAGTTAGCAGCTTGAATTTTGGCTATAACAGCAAAAAATTGCTCTTGAAAGCACCAACATTTCGGGCTTTAAAATTTCATGAAATGATTTTATAAGATTCATTTCTTCCAAAGTTACTATGTTTATGTCCTTCATCGCCGGGATGTTCGTGTAAAAGGGAAGGGGTAGTGGAAGAGATAGATGATATATGTTGCAGCCGAAACTGAAAATCGCATAAAATATTCATTTTAATCTAGAGAAATTCTTTATCTTTTCATTATTGTTCAGTAATCAGTTTGATCGCCGCTCAATAGTATTGTAGGTTATATTTAATTTTGGCTAGCTAGCTGTCTTAGAAAATCGCTGAATTTTCAGTTTGGGTTGCAACGTATTATATAAATATTAAATACATATGTAAATATGTACGTATGTCATATGTTTAATTTATATATTTAATATTACCTATTAAGCTAACGTGGAAGCTAACTTGGCAGTGGACCGAGCAATCGGTACTGGATCGGCTGCCGCTGTTGCAGCCGTTGCAAAAAAGCCAGGAGGCCTGCGGCAAATCCTTGCGCAAAAAGGTAAGTAAAATTGTATGGGTATTAAGGGAGAGAATTAGGATAAGCTGATAGAAATACAATATAATCGATTTAGCTATATCCGAGTCATCCCTAGCGGAGGATATGGTTCAGACATCTTTGCAAGCAGCACCAAAAGTTGAGGCAAGTTACTACTAAATTTGGATTACGGGTTACAGGTATACCTAGCCAAGGTATCACTCGGAAAAAATAAAATCATCTCTTGTACCTAGGTAAGTACTACTAGTACTAGGTACTAGTACCTACCTAATACTAATACTAGTACTAATTTGGGATAAAACGTCAAATGCGCCAATGTATTTGGCGTAGGATTTTAAGTGAAAAATTAGCGGATTTTTACATACCTTTTTTTTTTATTTTTTTATATAAATAAGCGAGGGGATTAAAAACATTCCAAAAGGGCCTTAAATAGCCACAATTATTTTAAGAACAAAGTTGATAATTTAAGTTTATTTTTATTTTTAGGAAGAGGTCATACTTGCTAGTGGGGCGGCGGCTATCGCAGATGGGGCCGCAGAAGGTGCTTTAATGGAAGCGGCTGGGACGAGCGTTATTGCGTCCGAGGTTGCTGAGGGTGCCGTAGCGGGCGCAGTAGTTGCAGTTGAAGCATCGGCAACAGCTGTTTTGACGGCGAGTTGTATAGGTACCATTCTATTATTATTTTTACTTTTTAGTTTTTACACACAAAGATAATTTTAATTTCATAGGAAAGTTGGGGTGTACTGCATTATATGCCCCCCGATTTTTGGCTTTAAACCGGTCGCTAGAAATTACTTTTAATTAAATAATTATTGTACTTATTAATTAAAATTTAAAAGGCCTATTTATCGGCATGGCGGTCGGTTACGGAATATTTTGCGTGTACACACATTTTTCCGAGAAGTAAGTTTATCTGTAACGACCACACTACATTCTTATTTTAAGGCAAACAACTGAAGGCGCCGTTGAAGAAGGCTGACCGTAGGGGTTGGGATCATTTCAGCGCCAACTCATGTTTTAGCGTTTTAGCTTTTAGGGCATAAATTCGTAATTCATGGCCAAGTCGGCGAGAGAAGGTAGGCGCAAATGTACAATGGAACAAAAATGTGTAGGATTTACCTTAGAACAGGGTTCCGATCTGTCCTTTTTTAAAAGATTTGTCCTTTTTTTGGGGTCCCAAATCTTTTAAATTTTTTTTGTCCTTTTTTAA
>VAHH01000484.1:0-29474 GCA_013357305.1 Radopholus similis | reverse complement strand
CATCGCACAGCTTCTGCAAATGGCGGTTGCGAAATTCCTTGCCATTGTCGGTGTGTAACATCGCAGGCGGTCCGAATTGCGCGAAGATCTGTTCCATTTGCGCGGCGATTGGGATGAGGCCATCCTATAGCTACAAGGGGAGCCTACAGTGGGGGACACCTACAGTGGGGGTAGCCATTCGAGGAATGTTGTGAAATAAAAATAATTTTAATTAAATAAATAAAAAATAATTTTAATAAATTATTATATTTTATTTAAAGCCAACTGGTTTATGCCAGCCAAATATTTAATGAAATAAAAATACTCATGTTTGGATTTAACCACCATTCGCATATGTCCTCGATCAAATGAGTCAGCCTTGGACGTCCAAATAATTTGGCTGCAGCCAACAACAAGAAGCAGAAACAATGAAATTTCCCAAAATTATTTAAAACAAATTCGTCATGGGCCAGAGAATCCATTTTTGACCATACAATTGTAATCAGAGTGGGCACTACTTTCGGCGCAGTGATGGATTAAAAAAATAAATTTTAAATTCAATGTTGTTTGTGAATCTGGAGCTGAAAATGAAGAAAAGGCACGCAAAGAATTAATTGAAATTTGAATCAAAGACCAAAAGACCACATCAACCGACCATGCATGAAATTCCCAAGACGAAAGAGTTCTGACAACAGCATTGGATAGAAAATAAATTCAACGGCATCCTTGGAAGCTTATTTATCACGCATAAAAATAAATGAAAAATTTTAAAAATTTTGATGTCCGCTCTAATGCAATAAAATATGACTTCCGTGCATCTGCAGAGGACGCAAATTCCAATTCTGATCCCTCTGGATCTATCAAATCTTTCATTCTTTTTGTATGGCCTCTGATGGATGACGCTGTCGTGAATTAATGGAAATTAAAAACAATAACTAATTAAAAAAAATGAATTTAAAATCAATAAATTTAGAGAGCAGAGTGTTGCGCAACAGCCTCAGATGAAATTTTAATCGCTATCAAAGCTAAAAAGCCATGGTTCGTCCGCCTTCGGATCCGGATGATCCAGAAAGCTCAACGCAAATTCACTGCGTATTTAAAGTCAAAGGCCTCGTCATGGCGGTGCGGGAATGAGTTGGGTGAAATTGAAAAATCGGCTATTTTTGTAGAATAACAAAAAGCTATAATTACTTAAAAATGAGGAAATGAAAACTATTAATTAAGTAATAGATTTAATGAATCCCGGCACAAAAATGTCTTTTGATGACGGCAACAAAATAACCATCAAAGTCCAGTAGGAAGCGGAAAGGGCATGTAAGTGGAATCCAATTTTGATAAGCATCGAAATGTTGTGACCTCAAAATAAACAATTTCTCCAAAAACTATTACACAATTATTATAAATAGACAGCACACTTAGAAAATAAAATTCCGATTCAATTAAAACATGTGCAAAACAAACGAAAATTAAAATTCCAAATCATTCAATGCAAACAAAATTCCAAATTTTAATAATTTCATCCAATTGATGGAGAAAACGAAAGTATTAAATAAATCAGACATTAAAAAAAAAGCACAAATGTGCCAATTACTTACATCTGCGAGAGAAACCCTGCAAATTCAACTGTGGAGAAGTGATCAAAGTAACATTTAAAATTCCCCCTCAAACTTTAGATCAACAAAATCAAATATTAGTAAATAAATGCCTGTCTCCATTTGAAGGACAAGAATTAAATGAAGCCATCCAAATTCCTTAAAAAGGTTTCATCCGAGGAATGAAAGACGAAGAAGAATACCAAGTCAATAGCTTGTACGACTCTATGAGACATGTAAAGAATGGGCTACTCTCGATGTGTGAACTGTGAAAACAAGATCCCTGACGCCGGTTAACCCCGCCAGCCGGTTCCCCTCCGTGGGGCCCGGGCCCCACTGAACGACGACAATTCTTCAATAATGGAAAATATTTTAAATTCGAACGGCTCATAGATGATAATTAATAAATCAAGATATTTAAAAATATATACTTCAAAAACCAGACATGCCCTAGCAACTAGGGCCGAGTGTTGAGAAGTCAGGGACAAGGAATATCTGAACTTGAACCCGATCCAATTAAAGAAGGAGCAGTTCAATTGATAAGACGTGCATAAAATATATTTGAGTGAATGATTCGGCAATTAATAACACAGAAAAGCTGCTCCTTATCTGCGCACTCGGTGCGATACATTGAGCCGTCAAATTGCGCTCGGCCATTTACCAGTAAATGAAAATAAATTGTATAAAATATTCATAAAATAAAAAACGAATAATTAAATCAAAAAGTGAAAAATAAAAAAAATTTTAAAAATTAAAAAAATTAAGACACGCACTCGTCCGCAGGCCTCCACGTGGCCGCGCGTTGGAAACTGTTGTCCATCAATTTTGGAGTCAAAAATGTGGATAACAGGCTAATCCTGGCTCACAAAAGAGCTGAGGAAGCGGACAAAACGTAACTTTATTAGGCCAATCGCTTTATAGAACTTAGTCCAAGTGACTGGCTATTTTCGGCATTTCTTGAGTTCTAAATAATTTTGTTAAAAATTTAATTGGCCACCAAAATCTGCTCAAGAAGAGATATCTCAAGTTTTTTAAATCCCGACTCCGGGATCAATTTCTTCGAGATCCAAAAAGTGCAAACTGAGAATTTGTTTATATTTTCGTTTGTCAAAATCTAAGCATCGACCCTCCTCCGCCACATGCCCTTTGCTCTGTTTGGTTTTTGCAATCGCCGGAAATGTTTTGATAAGTGAATCCTCTGGGGCTGATCAGCGAGGATCGAGTGAATTCGAACAACAGAATGAATTGATCCTCCCACGAAAAAAACGAAAATATGGTCTAAACAGGCCCAGCATTCCCTGCAAATGCTATTTTCCTTTCTAATTTTTAGTTATGCTGCTAATATATTTATCATTTATCACCTTTCGATATATCTATCTTACATATGTCTCAAATTTTATTCTCAAATTTTATTTCAAGTCGTGCAATTTACCGTTTTAAGAGCAGAAAACAGTACTTTTATTTATTATATTTTTCTATCTGATCTGAGGGATTTTGTTCATTCTAAATTTATATTTTTGACTATTCCCAAATCGTCGCTCATTTATTCCAACCCCAAAAATTGACAAACAATTTTTTGGAAAATTTAAGTTCAACAAATGGCGCATTTCCCCTCTCTGTGGCTTCTGTCCCTGGTGCTGCTCATCGCCTCTTCATTTTTGCCCCAAATTTGGGCCATTCGCTATTTCAACGACGGCGACGGCTGGGAGTCGTGGAGCGATGACGACGAAGGAGGTTGCAACTGCAAGGACTCGAAACCCCGGGGACGCCTGTTGCGCTGCCTGAGCAGTCTTTGTGGCCCGAAAGGCGCCAAAAAAATCAGTGGGAACCGATAATTTGAATTTTTCTAATTTTATTTAAAATTAAATTTTATCTAAATTTCATTGCTGTTTTATTTATTTAAAATTAGGAGTTTATTATTTGGTAGCTTTTTCAAACACTTTTGGTGGCGAATTAATCTTTTCCGTTTTTCGTTATTGCTAGGCATTGTGCGTGGCCCTACAATTTAACTGTGGTATATCACACAGACGCCCTCCGTCTACGCCAGATACCTGCACGACGCCGCCTATGCCTACATGCGAGCGCTGAACAAAACGATGGCCGCGAATGGACAGCTGGCGGACAGGGAGATGCTGCGCAACGGCTCCCTCCTGAACAACATGACCAGAGGGACTTTCCAGGGTAAATCTAAATCCAATGAATGGCAGGAACAGGAACCCAGGGGTCCGATTGGAGTCAAATGATTTTGATTTTGAGGCATAGTAGCAGTAGGGGGCGGGATCTGGATCAGTCGAGATTGGAGCTTTCGGAATTTGATCCCGGTCGGGATTGGCGTCGAGATCCCGCTCCGCCAAATGGATAGATCGGTCTCTAAATTTGTTGAATTGATTATTGTCAGTTTTCATGTTATCACCAAAAGCTAGAAGGGAGGTCCCAAACAAAAGTGGTTGGATATTGGATAGAGCTATGGAAGCTTTACAAAATGGTATTTTGGATGAATTGTTTGATTCAGTTTTGGGTCAAGTTATGGCCAAAAGACTCCAAAAATCCACGATTTTCAAACATTTGGATATTACTTGACCATTTTTGGGCCTATCAAAAATTGATTAGACCATTGTGGATAGAGCACAGGACTTCAAAATGGCATCAGATTCAAATTTTTGGGTAAATCGCGTGTTTTACTTCTCGCCACTTGCAAAGGCGAAACGGGCACTGTGACGCTGGACGAGAACGGGACGCGTCAGCCGACCTTCTTTGTGACGCTGATGGACGCAAACGACACTCCCGCGGTGGCCATGAACATCAGCATTGTGAACGGGGTTGTGCGTCCGGTGGACTTGTTCGCCTCCGAGACAGCACTGTGGACCAATTTTGGGGGAAAGCGGCCCCAAACGGAGCCCATCTGCGGCTACACCGGCACCCAGTGTCCACAGGTCAGCAAGGGCACTTCGACTGGGGCATTAATAGAGCATTTTGGCATTTTGCACAGGACATCACTGTGTACTTGGCGTGTGGCAGTGCGCTCATTTTGGCGCTGTTGCTCGCCACCATTTGTGGCATCGGCTTCGCCGTCCACCAGCGCCGAGTGGAGCGGGAGCGCCTCAGTCGCGAGTGCGTCATCCCGTTCGCCGAGCTGCACAGCCTGAAGCAGATGAGAAGTGCCGCCGAAGACTTTGGGAGCAGAAGCGACGCGTCCAAGAGCACAAGAAGCATGCGCAGCAATGTATCAGGTGTGCAAGAAATGTTGGAAAAAATAAAAATGGACGGAGAAATTGATTGTTGAAAACGAAAAATCGATAATTGAGCGAACAGCTCAATAGTTGAGCGGAAAATGTTGATTTATGAACAAGACTTTGATTCAACCAATAAGGAGAGCATTATGGCCATTTTGGACATGGCCATCGAATCACAATTCCTCTGGACACTGGCAACGCTTAAAACAATACAAATTGGGAAGAAAGTTCAAAAATAGTACATATATATGTGAAAGTAGATCGACCGGCTCCCAAAATAAGTGTCCATAATCAAACATTTGATTCCCGGTATAATGCGATTCAAATTTTTTACTATTATTTTCCACAGGCGGAACCAGGGCAATTTCAATGGTCAGCGGCGGCGAAAACAAGCTGGAGACGGACCAGTACGCGCATTTTGCCTACAATCGCGACGTGGTGCTGGGCATCAAGTATGCGGTGCGCGTGCGAATCGACAGCAACGCATTTGTGCAGCTGAGAAAGGCAAACACATCGCTTTCAAACATTTTTTATTTTATCCATTTGTTGGTTTCAGCTGCGCCAACTGGACCACGACAATTTGAACAAGTTCCTGGGCGTCTGCGTAGATGCGCCCATTTTGTACGCGGTGTGGAAGCATTGCCACCGGGGCAGCCTCAAGGTCTGTGTGTTCACCCAATCGAATACCGATAATTGGGCACCAAATGAGAAATTTTTTTTCAGAAAAGAGAAGCTGTTTTTAGTGAAAAATTTTAGCTCATTCGACTAATATCAATTGGTTGAATCGTATGGTTTCGAAAACAGGCCGTTCTAACTTTTTTACAAAATTATGACTTATGACATGCCAAATTTTAGCCTAAGCTTAAAAAAGTCTATCCATACCCAGGCCTAAGCTTAGTTCTGAGCCCCAAAGTGCAGCCAATCGTTGAAATTTAAGCCTCTCCAAGGCATATCTAAGCCTAAACATACTAAGCCTAAGGTTTTAGCCTATTTCTAAGCCTACCTAAATTATAGCAGTTTGTTAAAAAATTATCATTTGGTCTGCTGAACAAAAATTCAGCTAAACAAGGGTTTTTTAAAGTCCATTTTGACGGCTATTAAGCCCAATTAAGTTTGTTTAAAGCAATTAAAAATGAACAAAGTTTCCGATTTTTGAACCAACATAGGTCGAACTTTTGGCACCTTTCACTTTTTTTTTCAAAATTAACCAATTCTAAAATGCTTTATCTCATCGAAAAGCTAATTTTTAGCGCAATTCTAGTGTTTATGGCCGATTCCAAAATGAGGAGTATTTCGACTGAATTTATTGAAATATAAAATATAAAATGTTGCAGGATGTGATCGCCAAAGAGCAATACGTCGGAGACACGTTTGTGATGCTCTCGCTGATGCGTGACATTGCCAATGTAAGCAAAAGGAGAAATAAATGAATGAATTAATTTTTTTAGGGCCTCTCAGCACTTCACCAGTCATTTGTGGGCCCGCACGGGATGTTGAGTTCCGAGTGCTGTTTGATCAACGACCGCTGGCAGCTGCGAATCAGCGACTTTGGGCTCCAAATGCTGCGAGAGAGTCAGCCCCCGGTGGAAAAGAAGCAACTGCTTTGGACGGCCCCCGAACTGTTGCGCGATGGGAACGACAAAAAGGGCACCAAGGAGGCCGACGTGTACAGCTTCGCGATCATTTGCGTGGAACTGTGGAACCGCGAGACGGTGTGGAACGGAGTGGAGCGCGAAAATGACGTGGAAGGTCAGTTAAATATTCCTCAAAATTTGATCATTTGGCCAAATTCGGAAATATTTACATTTTACATTTTTCGTTGGTTTTCAGTTAAATTATTCAATTTTAATCATTAATTTTTGTTAATTTCATTTTGGCTTCCGAACAGAAATTCTCTACCGACTCAAACGAGGCGCCCGGACAACAATTGCCCATCGGCCCCAATTGGGCACACGCGACGAAATGAACAACCAGCAGAGCATGGTAGAAATGTGCATTTGAACATTCGCAAAGCTTCCAATGATTTTGCCTTTGTTTGTTCCAGTTCCACCTCATTCGCGACTGTTGGGCAGAGGAGCCTTCGGAACGGCCCAAAATGGACTCGGTGCGCTCAGCGCTGAAGCAGATGAACACAGATGGGTCAGTGTTCCAGTGGGGGAATGTATAATTTACATATTTTGTCAAGTCGAATGTTCGGATGATTTGGCTAAAGTTCCTTTTTACCAAAAAAGTCATCGAAATGGGTTCCGCTTTCAACAATCAAAATGGTCATTTCTTTGAGATCAAATTGATTTATTTTTCCCCAAAAGGCATCGAAATATGGTCCCAGATATCTCCATTTTTGATCGTTTTTTGGGCAAATCGATTGACGCTGATCTCCAATGATCCCCAGTGCGGATCAACAATAAGGCATCATATGGCCAAATTGCGAAAAAAAATCAATTTCCAATCGATTGAAATTTTCGCGTTGTTCAGCAACCGCAACCTGATGGACTACGTGTTCGGGATGCTGGAGCAGTACGCCGAGTCGCTGGAGCAGGAGGTGGAGGAGCGCACCAAGGAGCTGGTGGAGGAGAAGCGCAAGAGCGACATCCTCCTCTTCCGGATGCTGCCCAAACAAGTGGCCGAGAAGCTGAAGCTGGGCGAAGCGGTCGAACCGGAGCACTTCCAGGTACAGCGAAATTATTGGCTTTACAACTTTGCATTGAGATTGAAGGATTGGTGAATTTCGAAAGAAGATATGGGTGAAAAATTGAAAAAAGAACTCGACCTTGGTTGGCTTAAAAAATCACAGCTTTGTCCATTTAATTGTTTTAAATGAATAACTGAATTATGCTATAAATAGCCAGCACAATTGGCTTTACAATGGCACAAAGGACTCCGGTCTAGCCAAATTTGTTCAAAGCCGGAATGGAATCTGCATTTTCCAAAAAAAATAAATTTATTCAAATTCTCGATTTGTAATTTGTGCTACTTCCCCCAGATGGCCACTGTTTTCTTCTCGGACGTCGTGCAGTTCACCACATTGGCCAGCAAGTGCTCCCCGTTGCAAGTGAGTACACTTCAGGATGAGTGGGGAAAGACGCTCAAAATGCGGCAATTCGTCCGCAGGTGGTGAACCTGCTGAACGGCCTCTACTCCACCTTCGACAACATCATCGACTCGCACGACGCCTACAAGGTGGAGACCATCGGCGACGGCTACCTGATCTGCTCGGGCATCCCCAAGCGTAACGGGGACCAGCATGCGAAGGCAATTGCGGAACTGGCTTTCGCCTTCATGCGCACAGTGACCACCTTCCGCGTTGACCACTTGCCTGGCGAACGCGTCAATCTGCGCATCGGCTTCCACACAGGCTAGTGATGCAGGCGCTACCTCAACTCATACCCACCCAATGTCATCCCAACTCATCCCATCGTTATTTGCCCCCAACTCATACCAAATTGGAAATTGTTTTTTAGCCTAATCCAAAGCAAGCTTAGGCTTAGCTTAAGCTTAGTTAGGCTTAGCTTAAGCTTAGCATAGGTTTTTTTAGCCAAAGCAAGCTTAGCTTAGGCTTAGCTTAACTTAAGCCTATCCTACGTCTAAGTCAAAAATATAGCTGGGTAAGCCAAATAAAGCTTAGCTTAAGCTTAGCATAGGTTTTTTTAGCCAAAGCAAGATTAGCTTAGGCTTAACTTAAGCTTAGTTAGGCTTAGCTTAAGCTTATCATAAGCTTTTTTAGCCAAAGCAAGCTTAGCTTAAGCTTAGTCTACGTCTAAGCCAAAGGTATAGCTGGGGATGAGTTGGAGATGATATTGGGTGGGTATGAGTTGGGGGCAAATAACGATGGGGATGAGTTGGGATGATATTGGGTGGGTATGAGTTGGGGGCAAATAACGATGGGGATGAGTTGGGATGATATTGGGTGGGTATGAGTTGAGGTTGGTATGAGTTGAGGGGGAGCGGTGATGCAATGTGGACTGACTTTGGAGAATTGTTACACTTTTGACATAAAAATCGATTTTCGACATTTCGATTTCGACCCCGACATTTGGGCGAAAATATCCCGTTTTGATCAAACCTAAGCAATCGGTTCAAAAATGCTCCATCAATGTTCATTGGGAAATTGGAAAAATTTCATTTGCAAGGCATTATTGCTCTCTTCCAGGCCCCGTCGTTGCGGGAGTGGTCGGTCTGACGATGCCGCGCTACTGTTTGTTCGGCGACACAGTGAACACGGCCAGCCGCATGGAGTCCAACGGAAAACGTAGCGTTTGTTTTTGTTCTAGCACAAAATAAATATTTAACCCGATTGCAGCCGGCCAAATCCACATTTCGGCGGAGGCGAACAACTATTTGGTGAACAAGATTGGCGGCTACGTGACCGAACCACGCGGCGAAGTGATCATCAAGGTGAGGATCCCTTTGGAGCACTCAAACGGGCGTTTTTCAAGTGCATGCATTTATTTCTTGCAGGGCAAAGGTGTGATGGAGACGTTCTGGTTGCTCCGAAGCGCAGACGTTTGAACAGATGAACATTTTGTTTATATACTTATTCCTCCAACATGTTCAGATCAGCCCATACTATTGGGGGTTTTGGTCTGGGTTAGATTGACTGAACGTCTTAAAGAGCAGAAAGTCTCTAAATTCTAAACAGGCTCAACGCAGCTGCCATATGGAGCAAAAAAATTAGGTGGCAAATTCAGTGAATAGTCAGTCATCCAATCCACAAATGTTCACAATTTTGTTGCGCACTGAGCTTCCGATAAATAAATAGTAAATATCACGTAAAACATAAATAACACATTGCCAAGCATTAGCGTCAAAAACCAAACATCGATCGACCATCAGCCATTGAGAGCATAAATCCAGAAACCCAAAAAACAATGGCATTTGAGATCACAATTGGAGAGTGAATGAATTTTGGCTAAGCATGGAGTCTAAATAATAAATATATAAAATTGGCCGAAAAGCCTATTCATAACATGGCCGAATCGCGTGGT
The DNA here is from genome assembly GCA_013357305.1 of Radopholus similis. Lineage (NCBI taxonomy): Eukaryota > Metazoa > Nematoda > Chromadorea > Rhabditida > Pratylenchidae > Radopholus > Radopholus similis. The sequence continues at coordinate 19,685 of VAHH01000484.1, read as the reverse complement.
TGCCGAACTGGATGGTGGCCGAACTGCCAGTGGCCGGAATGGATTGACCCCGCTGACTTTGGACTGGCTAGTTGCTTCTGCTGTGCTCACCTTCTCGGTCTCAACATGAGCAGTGAGAGCAGCACAAAAAAGAAAAAAGGGACGCCACGACGCCAGAGTCTGACCTGACCCCCTCTTCTCTCTCAGCCACAGCGCTGTGTTCTCCTTCTCAGTCAACATGACCAGTGAGCAGCCGCACAAAGGGACGCCACGACGCAGTCTGAGCTCTCCTCTCTCTGCCACAGCGGACAGCACACAACGCGCCAATTTTTGCGCACAAACAGCACACACCCACAGCGAGGCAGTGACAGGCCTGTGTGTTGGGTTGTGCGTGCATAGGGTGGAGGGGAGGGGTCATGGACGCGCGCGCAATCAATAATTCTCGGAACAGGACAACCCGCCGCAGACAACCCGCCGACGCGATAATATTAGAGAAACTTGGCTACAATTTAGGCCCAGAAATAGGCTTAGGCTCAGAAATTGAAAATGCTACTTAATTAAAAATAAAAATGAGATTTATTGAAAATGTTATTGAGACCTTTTAAATTAAAAAATTCATCAAAGCTTTTCTGCGAGTGGAAAGTGTCTTGTGCCCTTTTGCACTGGCGGTTGGCCTATTGTCCCTGTTTGAACGACAGAAAATTTTTTAAATGATAAAAAGGTAGACCGGCCGATAGTTTCAGCAGCTAAAAGTGTAACAATTTTGAAGGGAAAGCAAAGAGACTGGCGCCTTTTTGTCTGTGCGCATCCTGCATATATTTTGCCTATCCACTTTTGGTGCTGCGGCTACGGTAGCCGCAGCGGGCGAATCTTCTTCACTCGCAACGGTGAACTTTTAAATCGTACGATATAAAATAAAATAAATTCGGCATTCTTTAAAGACATATCGTGTCGAAACAACGATTCTAAGCATAACAGCGAGAAAGATGGAAAAATTCAGATTTTATATTTTAAAACGAAACATTCAAAAGCACCTGGTAATAAAATCGGAAAAGGGGGAATTATAGTGTTCTCCCGCTTTCGGCGTTGTTGACAACATATCCGGTGCGCATGAACGTGGCAAATTTATTTTACACTTGAACGCTTGTGCCAGATCAACGAGGTTCTCCCACTGTGCTTATTGTCCTGGCAAACCAAAGCCCTAAGACTATTCAAGGCTCATAAAATGTCCGATGATCTGCGCCACTTCAAACAGTGGTCCCAGGCGGGAAAAAACAGCCAAGACACATGCTCATCGGTATAAATGAATTCAAAAGATGTATAAAAACTGTTAATTAAATGCAATGTGATGCATCAAGGCGGATATGAGGAGACTATCCAAGGAAGCCCTTGGAAGGTTTGAACAAGGTCGATAGAGCCGGTTCTGCCGACCGCCGGCTTTGTCTTTGATGTGGTGCAGAAGGAGGAGCAAACTTAAAAATTATGAAAACAAATCAATTTAAAAGTGCAATCAAAAAAGATATTCAGAATAAATTCGAAACAATAATGATGTGCTGCTCGCTTTCGCCGCGGAGACGCTTTGACATTTTGCGCAGCCTTGGCCCATTCGGCTAAGAATTGAGATTAAAAAACAATTAAAATTCCCTAAAATTAAACTGAAAAAAGGCGATTATGTCTGCGATTATGGCTATGAAAAGGCAATCGGAGCAGCATGAAATTGGTTAGATGCCGACACAAAGATTATCATCTGATTAAAAATGGAAAAAAAGTGAATCATCAAATAAAAACCCATGTAATAATGTTGGTCCTGGGTAAGACGTTAAACTGCCAAAATCAAATTTAGAATTAAAAAAATTAAAATTGAAAACTTGGCCCCACACACTTGTAAAATAAATAGTTTCTTGGTGTCAGAATTCGTTAAACGCAGCCGAAGATATAGAAAGTGCGGCAAATCTAAAAAATGGAGATATTCAAAATCTCTACTCTCGCTTCGCAGATGATGAGCTAGCCCTCTAGCGCATCCATGCTGATTGCTGATCTCTCTACACGCGTGCTGAGAAGTGATGGAAAGAAGAAAAACGAAGAAGGAAAAATAGACGAGTGTTGAAAGCCATGGCTTTACCAGAGTCAGCAGAGAATTATAATTATATGAGGATTTGGCGAAAGCCAAGGGACAGCTCTCCTTGAATCCAGTGCCTCCACGCCAAAATGAAAATTGAAAATCAAAATTGTTTTATCGCAAAATCAAGATGAGAGAGCGAGATTTGTGCGAGAAAGATGAAAACGCCATTGGATAATTTCGCCTCCAAAAAAATAATATACTACGATGGTGGAGGCCGGAGAAACCTTTAACCGAAATGTTCGTACGCGACTTCCAATTTGGGAACGAATTTGAGAAGGAGGTGCAAAGTTTCACATTTTGGCGGATCATGTGTTTTATGAACGGAGCATTAATGCTGGAGTCATTCAAGCACAGCTGTACAGACAATGAATAGGTGGCCGAGTCTTTTCCTAATTTTTAATAAAAAAATTGCAAATTTTTAAAAGAAAAAACGAAGAATATCAATAAAATTGAACAGATTTTGTCGAAGCCAACGGAAGACGAAGACAGCCGCAGGAGCGAATGGAAATAAAAATTAAATATTTTAAAATAAAACACGTTTTCTTTCGATGATTTTGTCAAAAAAATTCTTTTATACTAATTGGACGACGGACTACTTTCGACCTGGCCCATCTGGAATGAGAAGCGATAAATGTGAAAAACCGAGTGAAGAACATATGACCTTCGTTGACATTTAATCTCGACTATATATTTTATCATTTATCAAAAATCGTGCACGAAAAAGCCACGACATTCACAGAGCCAGGGATCAGTAGAAAGTCGAAACCACGAAGGTGAAGCCACCGGAGCAGCCCAGGAAGGAGCCGAATAAAAGAATTAAAAATATGCAAAATCTGTCTACATATTCTGCCAGTGAGGTGGATCTTCCGTTGAGTGTTGTTTGCTGTGCATGCATAAATTGAAATTAAAAATGGACAAAAGAGATTCGTGAAGCGTCCGATTGGTATTTAAAACCAAGAAGAGCGCGAACAACTTGGACAAAAGTCCGACGAAATGATATTTGAAATTATTAAATGTCTATTCTACGGCGATGGACGAGTCTCGAAACTGATCGGCCAACCACCAAAAATAAAAAAAGATCCAGTTAGCACAAAAGAATGGACTGCTATGCCGAAAGAGCGGGCATAAAAATTGAAATGAATTTCAATAAAAATAATTATACTAAAAATCGGACAAAAACGAGTACCTATTGCACCTACAAAAATCAACATCCGTCATTTGCGAAGGCAAATGAACAAATTGAAATTTAAATTAGAAAAATAACTAATTAAAATACGAAAAATAACAAATCACAACTCGGACATCCAGGAAATACGATTTTCCATTAGAAATCAATCAATCATCAAACCATCAACATGAAACTTTCGAAAATGCAATAGTATAATGTTTTAGGTTCGAAACATATGTCCGTGAGCGCTAAAATAAAAAATAATATTGAAACGTAAAAATAAAAATAATATTAAAACTTAAAATATAAAATAATACTGAAAATAAATAAAACCAAACAATTATACAGAAACCCTGCACGAACAAATGGGAACTTAAACGTGGCAACCCCGCCAACATCGTGATCGAACGATCTGGGCGAGAGGTTGTTTGCACTGACGGTCAATTAAGTAATTAGAATAAAATCAAATGAAAAAACATGTTTAAATATAGATGGTAGGTATCCCGAAGGGATTCCATTACCACTTCGAAGCAACACAAAGGGCATGCATCCAAACGCCCAAATCATCAAATATCGATTTTTTAACGAGCAAATGAAGTTTTAAAATTAAATTGAATCTGAGAACGAGAAGTAAAATAAAAAGCACAAAGTTTAATGCCAAGTCAATATGCTGAGAGTGTAAATGATGGCAGAGCGACATCTCATCAACACCTGAGGAGAAAAATCAAAAATAACAAATTCGAAAAATTTCGCTTCAATGGCCGAGCTGGGCCTAAAACGCAGCCGGATAAATTAAATTTTGAAATCCAAAAACGTATTAATAATAAATGTAAAAATAATAATTGTTTAAAGGCCAAAGAAGTTAAAAATTATTTTTTGATGGCAAGAGAGAGAATGTTTGGAAGCCTGTGGAGCTGAATGGAAGAGACTGCTGCGGAAAGGAGAGTTGAGTCCACACAAGGTGAGCCACTGCAAGGGAAGCCAAAGTAGCTGAAAATCCCTGCAACCTCACGGACCAAAAGGGAAAGGAATTTTTAATAAAAATTATTTTTTAAAGGCAAGAGTGGGAAATGAATTTTTTCAAAATGACAGGAATTAAATGTGAAAATAAATAAAGTATAAAAAAGACTTGAATTGGGTACTTCATCTTCAACTAACAACGGCAGTTAATTAAATAAAATTTGAATTCAAATATGAGTTAATAAATGTATTATAAAAAGGAAGTGAAGAGACGACTTCGCGCGGAGAGAAAGACAATTGGAACTGCAAAATTTTAAACGACAATCAAATATTGCCAATGAATTAATACAAATGTTTTATGAATGGTAATAAATGCGGTTCAAATGTGTTCTATGCGACTTCAAAACCAACTGTGTTTTTAAAACAGCTGAAGCGATAGAAATTGTTTTTCCAAAAATTAAAATTTTATTCGCCAATTTGATTTGAAACTCATGAACACGGGCTGCATGAACCATGATGGATAATAACGACGATGAAAATTTAAATGAAAACTTTTGGATTGCATTAGGCGGTTTTACGGCAGTGAATTCTTCATCTTCAACGACGTGAATTGGATTTTTACTAAATAAATTTTGCATTCATAAATAGTTTAAGAAATGTATAAAAAGAACGTGAATTGGATGCGAGCGACGGAGGCAGAACGGAGAAGATGCTCTCGGACTTGGAGTTTGTGCTTTCGTTAAAATGCGAATTTAAACGCGAAGAATTTACAAAAAATTGTGATAATTAATAAATGATAATTTATAAATAAAAATGCAAATATAAAGAAATAACCTAGTAGATTTTCCCGAGCCCGCCGAATTTTGAATGCAAGGGCGGACGCGATTTCATCAGCGTGGAGAAGCTGAACCCAGGGTTGCAATTAAAATTAAATGGGAAATCAAAAGATTTTCTTTTTTCTTGGACGACCTACACAACATGGAATCGGCTCTCATTTGTAAATACAAAAGAACATAAATTAAAATGAATTTTATTTTTATAACGCGTTATGGCAATTGTACAGAGAAACGGAGTGCCAAAAAGATGGCCGACTCATCCTCAGATGATTGGGCAAAAGGTCCTGAGATTCCGTTTTTTGGTGCCTTCCAAGGACGAAGATCTGCTTGCAAAGAACATCCTAATACGGAAAACGCCCCAAAAATTTGGCATATATAATTAAATTAAAATGAATTCAAAAGAAAACGCGGAGAGCTCTTAAATTTGCAAATGTAGTAAATTAATCATAAAAATGGATTGAAAATATAAATATGCTCTTAAATGGCTGTCCTAAACTCACCGGCTTCATGTTGATTTGACAGAGCTAATGAGACGTCTTCACGGCAATCCCAATCTCATCGCGAGACATGGATCGGAGCTGAAAGTGAATACCTACAATACCTGCATTATTCACGCACTGGGACCGACATCGGATTCACGGTCTGGCGCGATGAATCAATTCGGCTCAGATGAGCATTGAACGCTTCCAATGCCGCAGCTACGGGTTCAACGTTCAGCGGAAGAATGGAAATAATAAAAATTAAATTAAAACAAATTTGTCAAAATGATAAAATGTTTCAAACATTTATTAAATTGCACACATATATTTAATTAAATTGTGTGGCGCCAAAAAGCAAATCCTATTCAATGGGACGAACAAAATGACTTTGATTTGCATTAAATTGATAAAAAAGAAACACTAAAATTGCAAAAGGGGATCGAAACCATTGGCCATTTTCAGAGAATGCTACAATATTTGGATAAAAACCAACCAGAATGTGCATCATATGCTGCTATCAATGATATTGGAATTTAAACAAGATTAAGAGTCGTCAATGGCGCCCATTGCGAAAGCGTTTGGCCAGAGGCGGTGTACAGCGTGACAAGTTAGCAGATCACCTGTGCGAGTTTCTATGGCGACGGGATGCACGCAGACGGGAAGTTGATGCCTTTAACGATCTGCTCGATCACATTCGAAACCAATTTCCCGGTCAATCCTTTGGAATGTTTTCTTTTGCTTTTGTTGGGCCCTCATAGAATAGAGTTATAAAAACGTGTTTCCGCGGTACCAGAGGAACCAATTTGTGCGTATTAATTGATGTTTTGCAGAAAGAAGCAAAATATATTGGTTTTTTGAATGGGGCGTTCACTATACTATAACCATTTATTTAATAGAGAAACAAAGCACAGCAGAGAAGGACAGCGCTGCGAACCAATGGTGTGTGTGTGGCAAAAATAAAATGAGACAAATAAAAGTTTGAAAATGAGAAAGGGCTGGTCAGCAGAACAAGAAGTGATCAGCCATGTTTAAAAATTGAAACGACATTCAAAACACGCTACCGCAGACCATCAATTTTCGAGTCCAGAGCGGAGTAGGAGACGCGTTGTCATCATTTCCGGCGGCTGATTATTTCATGCATTTGGATCGCGAAATATAAAAACTATTCAAAATTGAAATCCGTTAATACATGATACGCACATCACATAATATTTATTAAAAGTAAAATTAAATGGCAAAATAATCGTTTAAGAATGTGAAAAGCGCTACAAAGAAGCAAGCATTCAAGACTACTGATCAGTTAGCAAACCGAGAGCGAAAACGACAGAGGCCCAATTAAATAACATGTGAATAATGGAAAATTTGATAAATTGTCAGAAAAGTCGAAATAATTACAGCAGTTAATATAATTACATTTAAAATACTTTAAAGTTTTAAAAACAATCCCGATCCAGAATGAGATGGATATAAAGTGATCAGTTGAGATCGAAAGACACACATTTTGCTTGAACAAATAAACGAACAAGTTAGGTAAACGTTTGGTCCACAATATGTCCATCAGGGGACCAAGATTCACAGCGATATGTGGCGAGCGTACATTAAAATGATTGGTCATTCACAAAATGGTGTGATGATATCAAAAAATGAATTGAGTGGCGGCACAAGCCAGCCGAACAAACGCACAACAGGTGACAAAGTGCCGTACTAGTACTAGCATTTTGGCTCCAGAAAACGACCAAAAAATAAATGAATGTTATTCGAGGCATTTCAAATGAATTTAAAGTTGAATTAAAAAACAGCACCTACATACAGGAGAACATGAATACGTACGTACTTGTCAACAAATCCACAATGCGATGACACGCAAGGAAAATGGAACCGGGAAGTGCCCCCTGTCGCATCCAGGGCTGACACCACATGCGCTAAATGCACACACAGAGCACTATCCGGAACGAATGGAGTGGAACGGGGTGCCTAGACGCACTAGGACCGCTCCCACCTCAAATTGCTCGCCATAAATTGATATTTAATGATATTTAATTAACGAATTAAAATTACCTATACGACTTTTTGAAAAAATAAAGTTGAGAGATAAGACAAGTGAAATTAAATAAGGAAGAAGAAGAACAAGAAGTATTAAAAAATGAATGGGAGAAACTAAAACAAGAAGAGCAACGACTAAAAGAGGAATGGGAAATGAAAAAAAGAAAGTCACCCCAAACACTAAATGCGAAGCAACAACGGGAGGCAAATCAAAAGGTTATACAGACAAGAAAAAAAAAGAAGAAGCGGGAAAACGAATGGCGGAAAGGGCAGTGAAACACACTATTGTGGAAAATAAACAAGTAATACTGCAGTGGAAGGATTAAAAAAGAAATGGACAGAGGAGCAAATAGAACAGATAAAAAAGACGACGAACGAGAAAGAAGAAAAGGAGGACAAAAATAATATGAAGATAAATAAAACCAAAGAGGCGAATACGTCAACAGAGGAATTTGAGATCACGGAGTCAGAGGTTTTCAAAAATGATCATAAACTTAGATTCAAAGCATTGCAGTTTGAAAGCAAAATTTAATTAGACGAACAAAAATATTGAAAAAAAAGTTTCCGCACTGGGACGGCTTCGCCTACGTCCTTCTGCGGCCACCCAGAATTTACAAAAATAAACCGATATCATGAATGTGAACATGGCTTAATTGCGGAGAAACAGAGAGCCAAAAAGATTGCTAAAGTCAGGGCGGGATGAAAAAGAAGGAGATGAAAAATAAAAAGCAATAAGGCGTCAGGGCATATTGCCATTTCTGATTTGAATAGGGCGTATTGCCCGATTGTTGAAAAGTGCAGTTGTTTTTTATGACGAGTTCCAGAAAATCTTATAATATTCAAAAATTAATGCGGGCAATCGGCCGAGCGATTGTCATGATTTGTAAATATCGCTTGTTTGAAAATTATCGTCAATTGTTCGATCTGGTTGACAGCTCAGCAGAATTTTGTAATCCACTAACAACGCCAAAAGAGTGCGTTGACGTTAGCCTATCTGGTGCTGGCAAAATTCGACCGCTTTATGATTAATGAGTAAAGTTGGAGATCTGCAATAGGAAACCGATCCACCCGTCCAACGGGATACGTCCTGATAAAATCATCGAATTACAAACTGAATATTATTCGGCCGAGCGGGCCTAAAACGTAGCAAGAATGGCTTAAGGCTGAGAGGCTCTACCAATCGATGCGTGAGGCCTTCTCCACAAACTGCTTCAGGTCAAACACAGATGTCGCGAGAATTAGACGGATGACCTGGAGGAGGCAAATGGAAATGAGACATTTAATGAAAATGTTAATTAAAAATAAAAATTCTTGTATGCTTTATAAATATAATAAAATTCGAACGTGAAAAGCCCAGAAGGAAACAAAAGTTAAAAGTGAAAAAGAACATTGAATAAAATTCCCTAAACAAATGCCATAAAAACGTGTCTGATTTGTTTTCGTTTGTCATGTTTTTCGGAAGAACATTTCCCAAGAAGGCATTGACAATTGGGCGCTAGACCAAAAAGCGCTTGCCCTTTATCCAGCTGAACAAAATGGATTTGAACGAATTAAAACAAGCAGAAAAATTGGATCCAGTACAAAATATTCAAAGTCCGGACATTACGATTGGAATGGACATATTTGATGAGTTGTGAATGTTCTTCCAATTCGAACTTTGAAATCTGGGTTTGTTCTGTGAATAAAGGATGTGACAGGAGAATAAAATGCGATCCAGCGGCAACTAAAGCGCCATCACGGAGGCCAAAAAATGAATGAGAAAATGTGGAAATCGGATGACTTCAAGAGAGAACTGACAGCTAAAAAGGTATGTCAGGCGCGATACAGTCAACAATACTGTGCGCGTTAAAAACGCTGGAAACAATTATAAAAAAGGCTTTAATTAATAAATTTTATGAAACAATGGATTGAATTTAAAAACTGATCGATTTAAACTCAAACAAATCACGGATTGAATCTGAATAATGAATGACTAAGCGCTACAGAGGGGCTCAATTTCGGAGGAAAAATGCATTTTTTGGAACACTTTTTAATCAAAAATGTACACATAATAAAATCAAACATTTTCCGCTACCGAGTTTTGCGCAATGGAAAATATTGTGAGAGCAAAAATTAAAAATTAACAACAGAAATTTAATTGATAAATAAAAATTCCATAAAACGCGGAATCACTGAAATACTGAAATCGAATTTCATTGTGCATACAAAGATGATGGAATTCGATAAAGAAACAGAGAAAAAAAACAAAATTGAAATTTAACTGCGTAAGTGGAGAATCTCCGATCAACGGACTTGACTTCAAAAATGAAACATTAAAACAAATCAAAAATCTAAAACCTACCTAAAAGTGGGTACAAAATAATTAATGTGGCTCTGAGGAGAGAGGGAATATCGGCTTGAACTGAAGCGGAAGTTCGGAGGCCAAAATGATACCGTTTGTTGGTCGCATACGTACACAGTCAATTGAAGGGCAAAGGTTGAAAGCTGGCACTCTCGGCTGCAGCAGACCTTCTGTTCACCACACCCGACCTTCTTCTTTTTAGCGCCACCGCCACACCACCGCTGCCGCCGCCCACCGCCTCCAGCTCCGCCACGCCAACGCCCAGGTGGCTTAAGCCTAATATTTTTAGCTTAACATGTAGTCAAGCTAAAAATAGTATAAATCAATTTGCAAAATAATTTTAAAAATAAATCAAAAATAAATCGTGAATTAAATACCAGCCCGCGTCCAGTCAGGCGTTATTTCATCGAACGGTCGATAGATGGTACCCCGAAGGGATTCCATTGCCACTTCGAAGCAACACAAAGGGCATGCATCCAAACGCCCAAATCATCAAATACGAAACGCAATTGGACGACGAATATGTCGAAGCGTAAATTAAGATAAATTAAAATCTAGAAATTAAAATTAACCAAAAATAAAATTATAACTACTTATTAAAGAGAGACATTCGTCGGATTTCGAACAATCGACGGTGGTGACAATGAACTCTTCATGCGAGGATCTTATGGTCGAGAGGCACAATTGCCGCAACAGATCAATTGCACGACAATGAGAGATTCATGTTATTAAAAGATTTAAAGAAATTAAAAATTATTTGAAGTTAAACGAAATCTGCAAAAACTTCTGCAAAATCCTTTCCGAACTGATCAGCAATCCAAACGATCCGGTTGTGATACCGAAAAGGGGGGAGGACGTGCAATCTTCATTTCTTTAAATGTTGTTATATCAAAAAAAGCTTTTTTAAAATAATTTTTAACGACTTAATAATTTAATGTTCTCTGAAAATAAAATGGTCGCAAAAGAACTCAACGCGGTCTACCTCACCTATCCAGAGAATCACTCGTTGAGAATCAGCATTAGCCATTCCCCAGAAGGCGAACGATTTGTCTGGAGATGCGCACGAAGAAAGAGATGCACAACGAAATGGAGAATCGGGAACTCGATTGGGAAAACCTAATGAAAATTAAAATTATTATAAAAGGTACTCCAAAAAATAATATTTAATCAAAAAAGAAACATAAACTTCTGGCAATGGGCAAATGGAAATAATAATTAATAACATTTTAATAATGAAAAGACAAACCAAAGTGTTGTTCATGTCAGTGAGCACGTCCTCTTTGCCAGCCGAATCCTCTCAATTTAGAACGGGACAGAAGACCTGACTCATCGAAGGACGAACCAATTAACCAAAATTTAAATTCAAAAATGGAAATGAAAATTGAAACTTAAATTAGCCAATCAATTTATTAAATCAAAATAGCCAAATTTAAAATCAAAATGGAAATGAAATCGAAACAATAAAACAACCAATAGCAATTTATTAATACAAATTAACCAAAATTTAAAATCAAAATGGACAAGGAAGGCGAGAGTAGTTCAATGGTTGGTTGTAAGTGCTTTCTTAAAAATAAATTCCTCCATTCAAGGCCGATTCCTCCGGATCCGAAATGTTCGCAAAGGAATTGGTGGCGTCCGTCATTAAAAACAAATGGTTCACTCTTCAAGAGAAGCAAAAAATTGAAATCAAACGCATTCCGTAGAAGAGGTCTCGAAAACCCAATCCCAAGGGAGTTGAATGAGAAACAACCTAAAAATTAAAATATTCTGCTCCCATTCAACAGACTTCACAAGCATGGTGGACCAATCCAAAGCGCTCCACTTCTTTTGGATCAGTGCCAATGCATAATTCACCATTTATATTAATTGATAAAAAGATAAAAAAAAAGATGCCAGATCAAGCCCAATACTTATATAATTAATAGTACAGTAATTATTATAGAGTGAAAAAGACTATTAAGCAGTAAAAAAATTTATTGTAATACCAGATATGGCAGTGAGTAATGGCAAAAAAATGCTGTTAAATTAAATGAAAGCTGCTTGAAAACATGACTGAAATGAATTTACAACAATTAAAATAAAAATATTTGTACAACTCCATGGCGACGAAAATATTATTTGTATTGGAAAAGATCAAAATTAAAAATTATTGAACTGCCCAAAAGCGTACGATTAATAAAAAAAGACTAGACTTGATCGAGGGGCCTTGCACGAATACGCCAAGAAAAAGCTTCGCATCCTGGTCTCTGAAAAAAACTGACGAAATATTGCTATACAGGAAGCCATCAAGCTAAAGCGGGAAGCCGAAGTACGTGCGCAGAAAGCTGCAGCAAAAGTAACGAGCGCTGCGACTGGCCCGAAATGCCCGCCATCTTTTCGCTGACGATGCGAGTAGCTGGTGAAGATAAAAAATATATTCGGCACCGGAACAATGAATAGAGGGATAAAATTCCCGAACGGGCATAATATTTGTCCTCTTCACTTATCTAATCAATTAACTAAAAATAAAATTGAAAACATTGGACCTTTTCAAATTAATAATTTTTTAATATAAAATTATTTTAAAATCAAGTGATTCATCCAAAAAACATCATCTGATAGATAAAAACATAAAACTGATCTTGCAAAAACGCAATAAATGTAAAATAAATCATTTAAATAAAAGCAAAGGAAGGAAGAAAGTCTGCAAAAGCCCACACTGCAGGGGATTGCCATAGCCGCTGAAAAGCCCCGCAACCTCAAAATGGACGAATCGTCAGTATGAAACAATGTCCAAATGCACACGCACAAACGAATGGAGCAATCGACGAAGGGAAGGATCAGAAGCGTTCGACTTTCAGACTAATGGATAAATGTAAAATAATTAAATTAAAAGGAGAATAGGCGAAGACGGCAATGAAAAATGAGTCCCCCCAAACATCAACAAATTATAAATTTGTGTCGGAAAAAGACCGCTTGTATGGACTTGAAGAATTAAAAAATATATTTATGATGACGGAGATGCTTTTTTAAATATAAATCTTCTGGCTGGATTTCGCACAGAGCTGAGAGGGACCAATGCGGACGGAGGCTTCAACGGCAGTTAATAAAATGAAAGTTTTGCACATTCAAAAACGCTTTAAAAATAGCAAAGACGATTACTTTTGCCAATTCGGATAAAGCTCCGAAAACAGTCCCAAACCGTCCATCGCCACCTTTGTTCTTGGCCATAGCCGTCTTCTGTCGCCGATTTGCAGCGACCTGTTGGGGAACGAAGGAAAGCCTCAACAACCTCACGGACCAAAAGACAAACTCCTGGATGACACAGAGGTAGCGGTCACACTGATTGGAGAAGACCTGCAAAGGGGGAAAATGAGAGAGGAAGCCGCGAAAAAGGCAATGTACGAATTCGCGGAATTCGTAAAAAGGGTAAAAGGCGAGGAACAACAGAAAGTGGTCGCTGCCAAGTTTGGAACCGTCTGTCAGACGGTTAACGCGACAGAGGTGGCCTCGCAAGCTGCCGATGTCATATGGACTTTGAAAATTCTGAAATACACAAATAAATTGACTTAAAAATCAATTAATAAATTAAAAAAAAATCGAGACATTGTAAACGATAAAAAACAAAATAAATGCCTGACATCTTTCGCGGACAACAAAATGACGCAGCGTGATCTAAAGCCTAACGACACAACCGCTACCACAATTGAACATGATAAATTAAAATTTAAAATCAAATCAAAAAAATTGGAAGAACTGGAGGAGACTAAAAATTGAATAAAAATGAAGTCAAATCCAAATGCCTAAATTTCTATAATCGGAATTGGAGACTGAAATTTTAAACTTTTAAGGTGAGCGATCAAAAATCGCTTCGCTAGAAAAACAGAAGCGACGATGAAGCCAAAAGAGAGAACGGAAAATTAAATACCCAAAATTAAAAATTAAAATGCATCGAGTTGAACATCTGCCATCTGTCTTTGGAAGACCTGAACGGAAAGGAATGCCCCGAACTGAAGCCCCGAAAGTGCTAAGATCACTGGTTTTTCTGGGAAGACTCAATCAGTAAAAATCAAATTTAAGCACATGCGACAAGAACGTCAGCAAATGTCTGTTTAAAAATCCAAAATGAACCATGGACCAGAACTAGAGTCATTGCCATTTGTATTATTTGCAAACCGTTTATCGAATTAAGACGAATTGGAAGAGGAGAAACTCAAATGAAAAAACGATAAGTCCAGCAGAGCATTGACAAAGAAACGGGGCTGGATATCAGCCGCGCGAGGAGGAGATGCCGATCCAGAAGTGCCAAACTGTCATTAGGTCGGGCATTACGCATGTGATTGCCCTAAACAATAAAAATGGAAAATCGAACCATAAAAATTAATTTGCATTTTGCGGAATAAAAAATATCAAAAGACTGTTAAATGACGGCCGAGTTGGGCCGAAAACGTAGCATTAAATCAAAAATAAAGACATATTCGGCACGACGGACTCGTTTACCAGCGCTTATAGCCTAATAAAAATCGCCATTCAATCTTCTGGATCAAGACTGCTGAACTCACTCTTGGGATTAATTAGCAACTTTATCACAAATCAAATTATAAAATATATTTTTAAACGATTAAATTGCACAAATATTAATAAAATGTACAAAACTTGACGCGGACTGCGAATCCAAAAACCCAACCGAATGGATAGAACAGTTCAACTTGCAAATCGTCGAGCGAGAACGGCCTGTTTCGGATCGGATTTTTCAATAATGCAAAAGAACGAATACGACGCGAAGAGTATGCGGTAATTTGGCGCTGGATATCGCAAAACTACAAAAAAGTGAAGCCGTTTATAGGCAAAGATCAACAAACAATTAAAAATGATTGAACATCATGAGAAAATAAAGGTTTAGAGACGATGGAGGTGAATGCCAAAAGGCGCAAGTGGAACACAGGTTTTAAATGAGTCAGACGGCTTTAAATTCAACGCTAAATGATAAAATAAAATTCATTATAAGAAACATGCCAGAGAAGTGAAAAAGTATTAAAGCGTACTCAAATTATAAATGATTAGAATCACTTCGATTCAATCATGAACTGCACTCAAGTTTGCCCAAATTAATAAAATTGAATAAATGGCCATATTGTCGAGTGAGTCAGTCGTCCAAGCGGCACCTTTGGGGAGTTCGTGGCGTTGGACATTGGGAGGAGGGCCTCGCCAGTCATCGACCCGTGTCATCGCCTGTTCCAGTGTTTAACAGCCCCAAAGGGTCGAAGATGATGCTCACTATCTGCCAGACCTCTGTGCCTTCCGTCATAGCATTAAGCAGATGGAGTTGCTTATGCCTGTTGAGATTCTCCATCTAGGCAACATAATTTCGTTGTGCGGCCAAGTCCGCAGGACCCCTGCTTCAAATTTTTGCCAGTGGAAATCAATGGAAGGGCCGCCTTCTTGGATCCACTTATGCGCATCCTAAGCCACATAAGCGCCACAGCCGACTGCCGCCTGTACCGCAGCCAAGTGTTACCCGCGGTAGATGGCACCTATATTCGTGTGGACAGTCACCAGCTCCTTTCATTATTGTCCTTTTGCCGTTTTCGGCTGATGTAAATGTCCAAGGAACTTGAATTGGAAATTGAATGAAGACGAAAATAAAATTAGAAAAATTTCCCAACCGATGTGAGAATATGTCTAAATAGTATTTAAAAATTGGAAAAGCGAAGCATAAAAAGCCACAAAAATGGATCTGGCCAAATTTAATTCTGCCGCTGCCGAGCCGCGGAAAAAGCTTTTTTTTTGTTTTGACTATATTAAAAATAAAACAATCATTTTTTGCGCGGACGCGGAGTCGGCAAAAAGCAGGCAATGTATTCCTGGCGCGAGAATAAAACAAAAATGATTTTAAAAAGAGTAGACAACCATCGCTGGAAAACAACCAAAAAAAATGAAAAGCACCCAAACAATTAAAGTGCACTGATCGCACTCGAACTGCACAACTAGATCAACGGATTGTTGGTACAGCAGCCGGCTTGAACCAAGCGAAAATAATACACGTCCTAATGATAGCAGAAATTGGAGATGGATTAACAATTAAAAACCAGAAAATGTGAAAAAAATAGAAAATGTGAACCAACCTTTAAAATGGAAATGCCACCTTTGTGGGGAAAGCGGCCAATTCATGAAGTTGGACGACAACAAGCAAATAAAACATTCGAGATTCCCATTATAAAATGAAAAGACTATGACAAATTTAATTTATGACGACGAATTCAAATTGATTAAGTCCCAATGGACTAAAATTAAATTTAAAAATCACCCGAAAATTAAATTCTCATGTTTTGCTTCATTAAAATCACGACACAGACACTGCCCTTTTACCGCGCTTCACTTTGGCTTGAATATGAAGAATGAAAATATGAAATAAGATAAACGAAAACATTCCGCTGGAGACGTGTGTCTGGGGACGGAATGAAGAATAATAAATTGTGTGGAAAAAATAAACCCCCGTTTCATGATGCTGCTCATCAGCGCCGCACTTTTGGGTCGGCAGGTCTGCACATCCACAAGCCAAAAAGTTATGCCATAAACCAACGAGCATTGGCACCAAACGAATTGAAACAACCGCAATATTCAAAAACGAATGTAACTCCCCAGCGTGAAATTAATAAAAATCCCAATACTTCCATGGATCTCAAGCGCGGTTGGAAGCTGACAGCGCCCGTTCGTGGGCGGCTGCGATCACTAAGGAGCACGCTGCTTTTCAAATTCAACAATCATTTACAGCCGCAACAGATTGGCCGGCCGATGGCGGTTGCTCAGCGTCCGCCGGCTCTGCACTTAGCGAAATATATTAAAAGTGAAGGCAATAAAATTGTAAATTGAAAACGCAAAAAAACCAAGGATAAATTGGCGTAAGGGAGAGAGGAGAAATGAGAATGAAATTAAAAAATCGCAACATGCCAAAACTGATTCACGCTGCTAGATCTCTTTGAGACCGCTGGTGTGCTGACTTGGTGACCAACAGAATAAAGGAAAAAAGGCCATATTCTGTCTCATTATTTTCCAAGATGTTCAACAATCGCTGGCAGACTGGAGTGCAACTTGGCACGCTTGAGGCGTTGGAGGCGAGAGTGCGCGGTGGGTGCTTTGGACATGGTTGGGATGAATGAAGGGTTTCAGCACACGAGCTACAAATTACGCGCCTCAGCCGCGCGGTTTTCCCCCAAAACCTAGTGCTTAGTGCTGGTCTGAAGACGAAAATAAAATTAGAAAAACGATCGGATCAAAATTGAGGCGCTTAAATTCAAAACAAGCGGAAAATGGTAATTGTTTGACGCCAGCAACTCCTGCACCAATATCAAGAAGACATTTTCACTTTGGTAGTTCTCAATTCAAATCTAGTCCACATTAAATGCTTCGAATACGATGAAGATGATGCCTTCCGGCGGCACATTCATGCCGAACAAAGAACAAAAATCCGAAAGATGAAAAATAAAATTTATAATTTCTTAAGAAACACCGAGCCCAAAAAGCGACCCGAGCGTCGTCGTCAGCTGCGAAGATGGTCAATGTTACAAAGAGCGATCTCCAGGAATTTATCCCAAATTTAAAGGTCAAATCGAGCATGACCCGTGCCCGATGTGTGATTAAAAAACAATTTCCATTTAAAAATGGTGATAAAACCTCATTACAGGATGATCCGGATCATGGGCCAATGACAAACTTTGCATTCAAAAATAATATGAAAAGCTGAAAGTTCCAAAGTCCAAATGAGAACGACGGAGGCAGAATGAAGAAGCTGAATGAGCAAAGATAAAGAAGACGTGAAGAATCGACAAATGAGCCACTGCAAGGGAAGCCCTGGTAGCTGAAAATCCCTGCAACCTCGTCAACAAATGGACCAATGAAAACTTGAAATTTAAGACAAAAAATAAAACAACTTTAGATTGGTGATATGGAGAGAAGAAAAAATGTTTATTAAATGTATAAAAAGTACGTGAATTGATACTTCATCTTCAACAGACAACGGCAGTAATTGCATTCATAAAAAATGAAAATGTGGAAGAGAGCATACAAACAAGAAACAGAATGGAATGAAAGCGTTGACTTGGCAAATCAAATAAGAAAATAAAACGAGAGCAAACGAATCCTCCGGGATGATCATTAAGCAAAAAGATGTTGGCCAGAGAGATCGGTGTTACCATTCTTCATTCAGAAATGACTTAAATAAATGTAAAAATGGAATAAGAATGAAATTTGTGCGTCAGAGCCACTGCAAGGGAAGCCAAAGCAGCTGAAAAACCCTGCAACCTAACGGACCAAAACAAGAAGGACAATGAATGGGACGACAGTTCTAAATGCCAAAAATAAATAACTAAATAAAAATCAGGGAATTTCGGTGTTACATCGAGGGTATGGGAAAAACAAAAGTTATTACGGACTGTACAGGAATGAAAGGACTGACACTTACTTGGTGCTGCTCCACAAACGCCACGTTAAAGGCGAAAATGCAAAGTGCAAACTACGATTAATTAAATTCAAATGGAGGATCTGCAGTTTTGAACTGCCGAAAAAAGAGTCCACAAGGACGACTTTGAAAGAAAGAACATCCATTGCGCGATGTAGTGGTCGAATACGACGACAACCGTCTGAAGGAAGTCGACTAGTTCGCGTTTCAATCAATTAATAAAAAATGAAAAATAGCGAGCCAACTTTGAAAATAATTGGTGTAAAAAGCAAAACAACAACGACTCAACAAATTTGACTGTGCCAATTAAAAACCCAACTGACCAAATGCTGAAGGCCTACGACATCGAAGGCTGTGATCGAACGAATATTCTCAAAACGGCTGATAATGTAACGGCAATTCAATGACCACCATACGGGAGCAAATTAATTTATACTTTTGTCATCAAGAATCACCATCTCCTTCACCGCCTCCGGTGGCGGTGGCTGCAGTTGTTCCACCGTTTCCATCGACCAGCATTCAATTAAATATAATCGCTATGGATATAGCTCTGATTAGAGTATAATCGCTCTTGGTATATGATTGTATAATTTATAAATGATAATTATAATTAATTATAACTATTGTTATAGCTAATATAATTTTTTTTGATCCAATTAAGAGTGAAAGAAGGCACATCTGCGTGTCTCAAATACTTAATTTTACGTGGAGCAGACGAACTGGCTAGTGACTGGCTCACCAAAATAAAAAGTGGACAAAATGACAGTGATAATTAAATTCTTAAAAATCGTCCGCTTTTTAAACAAATGTACAAAATAACAAAATGCTAGGTTACGACATCGAAGGCTGTGATCGAACGAAACCGTACACTTTGAAGGCGGATAGTCGAGGGGACGGCCGACTATTGAATCGATACACACCAAAGGCAACGTCGGCCATCAATGCAGCAGAAATTACCCCTAGAACTAATGGCTGAGATAAAAATCTAATTAAAGAATCTCGATATTTATTAAATCGTTTCGAAAAATAATATTCTCTGTTTGCTATGCCGCAATTCTCTGTTATCGTTGTTCGGTTCAGTTCTAAAAACTTTAAAACCAATACCGCTGGAATATCAGAATTAAATCAATTAAAATATGCATTGAGGATCTCTCAAACACAGAAACGCCGGAAATTAAAAAACTTTGTCTAAATCGGGCTCAAGCCCGCTTTGCCCTATTGCCGCCACCGAATGCCGGACAATTGGGCGCCGGACAATTGGGCGCCAATAATTTTCGGTCAATTGGGCGCCGAATTTTCGGTCAATTGGGCGCCCGTGGA